>CM023203.3:6413377-6469516 GCA_004115045.4 Sinella curviseta
CAAAGCGGCGACAACAGACTTTGTCTGTTTCGGCTGGAGTGACATGGCGACGTTTGTCATAGAAACGGAATTCGTTTCCAGGAATGGTCACCGGTACAACTTTCACGGAACGCCGGATAACACGCTGCTTGTACCGCTGTCCTGGGCAACCAGGAAGAGGGAGGTGTTTGGCCAAGGCTTCAATTTTGTGAGCGGGCAATGCTTCGAAACGGGACTGTGGCAGGAAATGCTGGCGAGGGATGTGAGAAATGTGAGAGTGGGGTTGGTTGAGAAAGTGAAAGTTGGTGAAAGGGGAGCACTCAAGGGGGAAAAGTTGGTGGAGGGAGGGGAGGAGGATGGACAGCCCAAGCCTTTCAAGTTTGAGAGTGTGAAAGCAGCATTTTTTATTTTGGGCGGAGGAGGGTTCACGGCAGTCGTTGCAGTTTTTATAGAAATTTTAGTGTGATAATTGACATTGGCAATAATTAGAAGCATAATACGCAAAAAAATGTAGACGAAAGCTTGTAATTTGCTTGTTTGCAAACTTTATCACGCCAAATATATTACTCATCAATCTAGTTTGCAATACATTTAACTAAAGTGACAGTTACGATTGAAGCATTTTAAATTTATAGCTAGCTTTGATATATGTGTAATGTGCACTACCATTGTCGCCTACACAAATTGTTGATCATTTTTGGTGGAAAATTCCTTTATAGAAAATGCATATTCTCATTGCAATACCAAACGTGGAACTTGCAAGCACATTTAAATGACAAGAGCAGCAATTACGCCTATTACTGTAAAATTTACGTAATCATAACAAGTTACAGATTTTTACAATACTGTAGTGTACATCTACTGGTTAAAGTTAATGTAACTGTGAAGAACGAGGACGCCGCAAGAGTGGACAATATCGTAATGTAAGGGTTCCATGCATGTCCTTATATCCCACACGTGCTGCAACATTTTTGTTTTCACAGTTGACAGTGTGCAATTACAAGTTGATACATAATTTGTTTGTTTTTGACATTTAATTGCTACTTGTGAACGGATAGAGCGGCCAAATATAACTGACCAGTCAGCAGTCAATCACTGGTAATCACCAATCATCATTAAAGGACACATTTTCACTTACGAACGTGAGCCTTCTCAAAAATTAAAAATCCTCATTTGTAATTATTCTAATCATCATTACATAGTCACTATTGTTTGTTGTTGGTTGGGATATTGATAATTAATTAGGCGATAATTTTACATACATTTTTTTGTTTTACATGCAACAATCATAATTATTACAGGTGAGGTTAGACACCGAAGGAAAGAGGTGAGAGGTCATCCCGTTGAAAATGGGTTGGCTCATCGAAGTGACTGAAAAGATTGATGGGAAGAAGGTGAAAGCAGAGTACAAGGTGGGAACCGTGAAAACGGACACGACGATTTTTCGGATCCACTACCAGCTCACCACGTGGCTCGTCCTCTTGTACGCCTCTGCCCACGCATGGGCCCTCATCAAGTACCCAATCTCCTGCATTTCCAGCACCGTGAAGGAAGATGTCAAAGATTTGCTGTTGGCGGTCAACGACCATTGCTGGACCCATGGAACTTACGTACTGACTTCATCTGACCCAGGTAACGCATACTTCTCGTACATTTCCTCTGTTCTCTGTTAACTATAATTAACTGATAAATCAATTAGTCTACACTCATTTGTCTTTATTCAGACCGCCAAGTTTCCCCCGGGGTGGGAGGACTTCACGACCCAAGCCAGGCGGTTCTCTATCACCATTACTACAAATGGATATACATCTTCATCTTTGTCACGGAGGTCCTCCTCGTGATCCCCCGGTTTGTTTGGCAGTGGATCGAAGCTGACCGGATGCAGCTGCTCGTGATAAAGTTCCAAGCAGGCTTCCTCCACATGGACAACGAGGACGAGGACTTTGAAGTCAACAAGAAAAGAATGGTCACCTACTTGGAATCCCATCTTGGATTTCATGGTGGCTACGCGTACGGATTCGCGTTTTGCGAGGTGCTCAACGTCGCCGTGTCCCTCCTTCTCATGTTCATCTGGGACTGCATTGCGGAACACGAGTTTTCGACAAACGGGGCGCCAATACTCAGCTTGCTCGACGCCAACCCGAGGTTCAGGACGGACGCACTGGGACGCGTATTCCCGACGCTTGGGAAGTGCACCTTTAACAGGCACGGGCCTGGAGGGAATGTGATTCCGCTTGACTTTGTCTGTGTCATGCCGATCAACGTTGTTAACGAGCGGGCAGCCATATTTTTTTGGTACGGTCACGTCACCGGAATAGAACTTTATGCATAAATAGCTTACCTAAAGGATACTTTTTTAATTTTAATTATCTTTAATCTTAATTTTGTAGGTACTACTTCATGTGCCATGCGATCCTGGCAACGGCTGCCGTCATTTTCCGACTTTGCTTGATTTTCTCCAGGCAGCTCCGCTACTTTATGACGTCAGGGCTCACCCCTTTGTCGACCCTTGACGACGTTGACGTGCTGAACGACTACTGCTCCTATGGCGACTGGTTTGTCATCTATCAGCTCGGATGCTCCATCGATCCGGTGTACTTTCGCGAAATTTTGGATGAATTGATCTGCAAATTGCGTCGCAAGTATTAACGTAAGAAGCCAAGAGTAAATTTGACCTATTTGAGTGGATAAGGATATAACCCTATTAATTGACTATATATTGCTTATCATTAATTTACGTTCTCATCTTATAATATTCGTATATAGTATGGAGTGTTAAGAAATGAAATTTTGAATGTAACGAAAACATCCTGAAAACTTAATGTTTTAATATGTAATATGAATGACCATTAATTTTGTAGTATCAAATTTATACATGATTATAAGTGGCGAGGAAAATAAACAATAAAATCTTAATGTTCAACCGTTAATTGTCAGTTTGCAGTGCAAATTTTTTAGCATCGTGGGTTCTTGTCACCTAAATCATCCTCCTCCACCACCTCTAACCTCCGCTTGTCATCATTGTTCCATTTCAAGCCAACTTGTTGTGCTGCTTGCATATGAGAAAACAAAGAGAAGAGCTCCTCAGCTGTCGAATGGTCTTGTTTACATTTTTTTTGCGTGAAGCACCACAACAGCCCATCTGTAGAAGAGGGATATCTACATTACAAACTTATCTTTCCGAAGATAAGCCTTTTTATTGTCTATGAGTGAGGTTACTCGATTGACATGTTATTAAAATTGTACTCGGTTGTTGAAATAAAAATTAGACATTGGTTTCCAATGCAGTAAATCGTGTAAGGAGGACGGGAGCTGAGGTGAAGGTCTCATCAAAGTCGGAATCGGGGATTTTAAAGCGAAAGTGACCTTTTAAATGTGAGTGACTTTTTGTTAACAATGCCAAGAAAAGGAGCTCCTGTGGAGCCGCCGTTACCAGTGGTCTACTACGACTGGTCGGAGGCCTGCAAAATTGATTTCGATGACATTGGCTACTTTCCTGGGATGGAGGAGGAGATGGCAGGGAAATTAAGTGGGGATGAGGAGGATGATTCCATTGAAGATTTAGTTCATATTCCAGCAAAGCCACCTCCAAAAGTTACTGATCTCAGCAGTGTCGACACTCAAATTAGGGAGTACATTGACCAGTGTGTGTCTTCCGGAGAGGATCCCGTTGCAAAGCACCGATTCTACCTGAAAATCGAAGATCTCCTCAACGAAGCTCAAGACAAGGGGCTAATCACGGGAGGTGAAGAAGAGGTCAACTCCCTCTGGGCCAAGTATGACCAGTGGGCGGTGAACACTTTAGAGTCATTGAACAAACGGGAAATTGAGGAGCAAGTGGCGCTGGTAAACGATCTCAAAAAGTTTGCCCCCGAGCCGCCCTCAACCACTCCTTTTAACAAGCGAAAGTGCAGCTTCAGATACAGAACATCCTCCAAGTGGGGCAGGCGTGGAGGGAATAAGAAGAACAAGCGGGTTGTCGTCACCACCAAATTTGGGTTGGCCAACAGGACATTGTACGAGTTTCTTTGCAGGGCTGCTGAGACTGGGACGCCTCCAAGAAATGATCCTGCGTTGAGGCGAGAGTTTTTCGACCAGTTTCCCCACTTTTGTAACGAAAATCACGAGCCGTTCATGGACTTTTACTGGAACGCTCTTCTCCACAGGTCTCTCGACTACTACAAACGGGCCGAGGAGCACCTCCAAATGAAAGCCGTGGCGAAGAAAAAGGCAAAATCGAAAAGCTCCTCCTCCACCGCCGCTGTGGAATCAGCACCGCCACCCAAAAGACCCAAGAGCTCCATTCCATACCGAATTTTGGATCTGAATCGACTGGTCAAGAGGGCGATAAATGACTGCATACTCCACGGAAAGGAGCCCCGTGCCTCGCACAGTTTTTACTGGACTTGTTATCTCGCCATTGCGGCCAGCAAGATTGAGTTTGGCTTCCAGAGCAAGAAAACCCGAGATTACTACTGGAATCTGTGGGATGGGTGGGCGGCGGAGGCTTGGGAGAAACGTGAACCTGTGCAGTTGGAGGCGATTGTGGAGGACACGGTGTATCAGGACGTTACCCACTTGCCGGTGGATAAGACCACCGGCTTTTGCACTTATCCCGCACCGGGCGGCAGTCTTATTGTGGAAATCAAAATGGTCAAGTTGCGGACCGTGGAGGAGTTCAAGCAGGTGCTGGCAAGGAACGTGAGGTACATTGTGACCACTGCGGAGAGAGTCAAAGACAGGGCAACTGTGGTCAAAACGATTCCCGTGAGGGATAACTTGTTTACGCGGCGAAGTTTTCTGGAAACGTATGCAGGCCATTGTCCAGTGAATGTTGAGGCGAGTGTGGTGGACGAGTTTTGGAGAAAGTTGTTGACCGAAACGAGGGAGGATTATGCTGGCAAGGAAATGGAGAGTTGCTCGGAACAGGAAAGTGATGAGGATGAAGATGGGGAGGGGGAAGAGGTTGGTAGCGAGATGATGGAAGGCGACACCGTTATCAAGGTGGAAGTAGAAGAGAACTCTGAGGAGGAGGTGGAAGATGAGGAACTGGACCAGTTGGATAATAGTGTGGAGATTAAGCGCGAGGTGGACAATGAATGATTGACTGTTGTTTAGTGAGCTCAAAAATTGTGTGGTGCAAATCTCGTACTTTTTGTTATCTTATTTATGTTATCATTATTTATTTATTACCTTTCTAAAAAATAAGAAATAAGACTGTCATGTAGTATTATGCTCCTACATATTATGTAAATTAATTTTTTATATTAAAACCTCCTCATATTAAAAATGTTGATCTTGTTACCAAAATTATTAATCATTTCATCTGTTGTTTTTCGTAGTATGTAACTGTTAAAATAATCGTACATTCACTTGGACAAATGTTAAAGGGGCAAAACCAGGCCAAGTATGTCCATTTGAATAGCTGAGCAATTATGTCCCACTGAGTTGGTTGTATCCGTCTTGACATGTCAATATTACAACTTAGGAATATAATTGCCACGTGTAACCATGACAAAGTAATTATTAATAAAATGACATGGACACCCCTTCGTGTGCAAAAAAATGTCTGGTCAAATCAATTTGTAATCCCTACTAACTTCTACTACGCATACAAATTATGCCCATTTTTAATGTTTAACACGCGCGTGTTTGCTCCCTACCACTGGCTAGAATGTGTACTAAAAGTAATCACAATGTTATGTGACACCATGTCGTACTTTGGGTATATAAAGGGGTGTAGCTTTGGAACTCCAAAAGTAATCCTGCGGATGTCTGTGAATAATGGCGAACGCAACAAAAATTGAAACTGCATCCTGCATTAGCGTCTGTTACAAGATTTATTGGTTTACCCCAACTTGTCTGTTCGAGTGGAACCCATCACAGGAAATATACACGAGTGAAGGAAAGCGTTCCAGAAGATACGTTCCATGGTACCTCAGCATATTCCTAATTACAGGTGTGATTGGGGTAGGCTCGCTGGGATTTACTCTGCTCCTATCTCCAAACTTTGAGAAGAAAAGTGTTGTATTTGCTGCGTCAATATATCCAGTTGGCTGCTACTTTATCATCACCATGGCCGCCGCCTTGCTCAATCTCGACACGATTCTTGCAGGATTTCCAAAAATGAGAAACATTTGCGATAATTTGGGTAAAAAAATTAACAGCTTATATATACCTATAACCAAGGCTCTTCAACATGACAACACAGTATTGAACCTACCTAACAGGTCAGGAAAGAACTCCCTGGCGCCTGGAGGCGTGGGGACGAGATGGGTGCAGTCCCCCAGCTTTTTGCCACTATGACTCCAGCCTACTACCTCATGCATCACTTCAGCCTGCTGCTGTTTACAAATAAATTTTTCAATTCATATGGCAACGTTGCATAGCATCTTGAATCTATAGTCCATAAGAAAACTAGCAATATCCATTTCATGAAAATTGAACTTAATTGGATGTAATACTGACAAGTAACTAACGTTTGATTTATCGAAATAACTCCTGTGTTTGGAGTGTTCAGTTGTAACTATCCTTACATTTTTAATGTCAGATTTTTCTCATGCTGTCCCATTTGAAAAATGCATCAAACCAAAGTTAGAAATCTGTATTACATCTAATTAAGTTCAATTTGCATGGAATGAATATTATTAACATATTTTGATTTTTTAGATATCGATTATAGACTCAACATATCATTCAACTTTGACATATCGAGTAAGAAATTTATTTGTAATCAGTTGGCTGTAGCGATGAATGAGGTAGTAGGCTGGAGTCATAGTGGCAAAAAGCTGGGGGACTGCATCCATCTCGTCCCCACGCCTCCAGGCGCCAGGGAGTTCTTTCCTGACCTGTTAGGTAAGTTCAATAGTGTGTTGTCATGTTGAAGAGCCTTGCCTATAACAATAAAAGTTACATTCATAGCTACATAATTGAACATTTTTAGTCCGATATGCTGCCCTCCCAACAAATCGTGAAGATAAGCACTGGCGGAACATAAGTATCTTCATCAGTCAAAACCTTCATATTCTAAGGGCCCTGTCGTTGGTGACGGCACCATTTGCGGTGTACTACCATCTCGACCCGTTTTACAACGTCTACCTGTACTTCATTCACCCTCTCGCTTGTAGTCACGACAAATCTTCATCTTCCCTCTGTTCCAAAGTGGAAATGTATTCCAACGCTGTATGCTATACACTCGGACTAATTTGCATGCTGGAAGGCACTTGTGCCTACGCAATTTGCTTGACAATGTTGCTCTACTGGCTGGAAATGCTGACAAAATGCATCCGAGCCTTAAAAAGGCTGCCGGTAGACTCATTTCTTGTTTGGTATCCTCGCGTGAGAATCGCCGTAAACACGCTGGAGGATGTCATTTCAAGCTTTCTGGGAATACTGCTGGGCACATTCTTCTTTGTGATTGTCACGTGCATTGTTGGAAGCATCCTGTACGCCGACGTGGTTCCTCTCAGCGTTTACTGGATAATCCCGCTAACGGGGTGTAGGGACGCTTTGGTGGTCTACTTGATATTTCCATTTGTGACCGGATGTAAGGATGAAACTCAGTTCATGTTGGCTAACATATGTACGGGGAAGAATGTTGGTTTATTCTCCGGGATGAAGAGGATTTACCGGAAGCAAGTTAGAGCGATGAAACCAATTATGTTGACGTGTGGCGGTAGCTTTGTTCTGAAGAGGCATACGAAATGTACGTTTTATCAGACTGTCGTTGAGAGAGTCATAGATGGAATATTGCTGGAATAATTAAAGCAGTTTTTTCTCACAATGCCCCGTCCAAGAAATAAATCCATTGCGGTCCCTCATTTGTGGGCGTACACTGTACACCCTTCTCCAAATGACATTGAATTTACAGGCAAACATTGATCCGTGTGTGGTTACGTCTCAACGCGACAATAACATGCAGATGAATGATTATCGCGAAATTATGATGACTTGCAAACAAAAGCAATAATGGCAGGTGATTTACGAACAAGTATATAATTTGAGACAAGCAAAGCAAGGTGCATTTTTAAAATTTTCAGAGTGGACATATAAATTGTATTCCCTTATCGCCTTATCATATGTGGATTGATGGTTTTTAGGGCCAACTTTATTTTTAGTCAAATTTAAGCTGATGTGGAAGATAGAATTTTTGATAGACAACGGTCAATTATATACTGTATTTTATCGTAAACCATCCACTTGCTTTAAAATGGCTTAGTTTACATGATCAAGCTGATACGATGAACAATATACTCAAATGAAATTACTTCGAGCACATTGAGTCCAAAGAAAGGTTTAATTTAATTTTACGTGTTGCAAAATTACTCCAACGTTCATTGTCCTTCTGCGACAACAACAGTGCGCAGTATTCATTTCTTAGCCACCGTGAAATTTGTAAAATAAAATAAAAATATGCCGTTGACAAGGTTCCAAGTTCTTGGCTTCCGGCTTCAAAAGGCACTTCTATTTTACACCCCCTGCCCTTTGCCATTGTGGCCAAATAACGACTTTACAAGGGCGGAATTGTTGGAGCCCAAGTCCAAATACTACCTATGGCTTGTCCAAATGTGTGTTTTGATGATATATGGCGTGGGTGGAATAGGTGTCACGTTGAGATATGGATTCCTTCTGCCACGCCAGGACTTCAAAACGGTTCATTGTATCGTCCTAGTTTCCACAGGATGTATGTTCTTCTTTGCCGGATATACGGCATTACTGTTCATTATTAGAAGAAAAGAGCTGGTGGCGGGGTTTAATGAGATTCTAAAGTTTTCTGAAGAATTTGATCGACTTGGTAACAACAAAAACAAGATTAATGACTAGTTGTGTAAGATGATAAGGTAATTTGAAACTGACAATCTGATTATTTCAGACAAACATTTGGTCCCTCAAAATTCTCAAAATGATCAACTTGGCTGCGTGATCGTCCTGCTTTCAGTTTGCTTTGGAATATGTCCCCTGTTCGCAGCCCCCATGTGTTTACTTTCAAACATGGACTATTTTTACTTTATCATCGAAGACATGTTTGGAAATGTAATGTACCCACCCGTGTCCCAAATTGCTACAAGGTGTATCATTAGATTATTCATAATCATGTGGATAATTCCACTATATTGTAAATGGATGGCATGCGTAGCAACTTTCACCCTAATCACGGTGGACCATTTCACCTCAATTTGCATAAATAGTCGTTACTTTACAGAGAATCCAATCCCTTTCAAAACATTTTATCGGCAGTACCGACACGCGCAAATAATTTACCAGACGCTAGAGCAAATTGCCATTCCTGTCATTTATGGTGCAATTTTCCTTCTATTTTGGATAACTGTTGCAGTCATTTGGCTAAGTGTTAATGCGATGGGATATATTCCCAATTTTGTCTACGCTGGCATCCTGTTCACTTCCGGGTTTCTCATTTTATTCCAAGCGTTCCTCATACCAATTTCGGATAACTTTTGCGAGCAGCTTTCCCTTGTCGTTGACCTGTACAGAATTCGAACAAGAGCTACTTTTGTGAAGGAGGGATGGTGGGCAGCCAAAATGAACGTGAAGGTCGCCGCAGGTATAAGACCCATTAAGGTTTGGTATGGACAATTTTTTATTATTCGCAGGGGATTTGCAAAGGAGTACTTTTACTTGATGTGCTTGAGATGCATAGACTCCATTTTAATTGCTATGGATTTTAGTTCGTATCATAAGGTCTTGGACAAGCTATTCCAATAAATGCAAAATATATTAATAATTTATTTAAGCAATATTCCATCGACGACTCGCTCGATAACTGTCTCGTAAAATGTGCACTTTGTCTTCCTCTTCAAGACAAAGGTGCCCCCGCACTTTAGCGAAATTGGTCCCATGGCTCCAAGCCTCTTCCTGTTTATCTTTCTCGTACTAACCGGCAAATTCCCAAGATCGTTTTCTTTTCGTATCATTTCCAGTTTATCCTCAGTCTCCTCCCGGCACCTTGTCACGAATGGGAATACCAAGTAAACTGCGAGTGCGTCCCGACATCCGCTAAACGGAATTATCCAGTAAACGCTGAACGGGATAACCCCAGCATACTTGATACTGCCCACCGAGCATATAACAATTACAAAGAAAAATGTCCCAAAGAATATCCTGAGGAATGAAGACATGACCTCGTCCATCAGATTGACGCAAATTCGTACGCGAGGGTACCAAATCAGGAACGGTTCCAGTTCCAGGCTCTTTACAACCTGGACGCATTTTGTCAACATCTCCAGCCAGTAGAATAGCATGGTGATGGATATCGCGTATGTCCGGACAGCCTCCACCATGCACCACAGTCCCAGTGAATGAGAAAGGAGTTTGGACGCGAGGTCCAAATTTTGACATTTGGAGGATAAAGTTTCCTCCTCAGTACTGCAGTCGGCAGGGTATATGAAGTATTGATACATGTTGTAAAATGGGTCGAGATGGTAGTACACGGCGAATGGCGTCGTGACGAATGCCATAAATCGAAGGGTGTAAAGGGTGAGCTTTATGAATGCACCAATGTTCCTCCATAATTTCCCTTGAAGTACATCTCGTCGTGTATCTGCTGGAACCAATGTCACTGGAGAAAAAACAAATAATTCATATACCTGTGTCTTTAATGGAGTGTCAAAATGATCAGTGAATTATTTTTCCTCACCCAACTCGCCACAAAGTTTCCTCATTTTCCCAAATCCCTCCAAAATACTGGGCAGATGCTGCACACAAGACGCAGACGTCAGTACAAAGTAGCACCCAACCGGAAATATTGCCGAGCAAAACACAACGCTTTGTTTATCAAAATGCTTTGAAAGTACGACAGTAAGACCCAATGAGCCTGTTCCAAGGAATCCGGTGACCAAGAATACGCTAACATACCAAAACCAATATTTCCTGGCAGTCCTTCCATAGCTGGAATACGACCCTTTCCATTCAACCAAACAGATTGGGGTGAAGCGAAAAATGTTGTAGCAAACGCTTATGCAGGACTCGGTCTCAAATTTTGGGTCAGCCAGACCATCATCATTGCAATAAGGACGCTGTTGGTTTTTAAAATTAGCAAAAGGGAACATTTTGCTATGTAGCTTTATTAAACAAGACTGGATCAGGTGCTAACAGTTCTTGCCTGCGTGTCCTCTAGTCAGAATATAAAAGGTTCCGCCAAACAAACTGGAAATGGTTAGACATTTTCTATGTTTATATATAGAACATAATAACTTGTATTTATTGCGTAAAGACTTTTGCATATTAACATACAACCGAATGTTCGTTCCCAGATCACAATTAATAGCTAATAATTGTAATTTTAATTTACAAAATACGTCATGCTTAGAAAGGTTAGCATATACTTCATGCATATAGGTTACTTGTGGGATTAGTTTCCACGTGGAAATTGGCAACCTTAAAGCATGGAACACGACTGCAACATGATATTTGTAGGAACGTGTCAATCACGTTCCAACGAAATGTTGTCTACATCACAAATTATATTAATAATTGAGTAATGATGACAAAAGAATGCTATGGTAACCATTGACATTGTCATGGGTGGTTAGCATAGATGTCACGATGAGCAGTCAGTTATTTCTGGACATGGTGGGTTCTATGAATAACTGATTCACAGTAAGAGATAATGGAATTTAAATGGGTAAGTTAATTAAATATACGCATTTATTTTCAGAAACGCAGTCTTAATTATTGTTAACATTTATACAGTAATCAGAAATTCGTGGAGGAAAATTGCCATTCAGAGATTATTTTCCTCGCGGTACTTGCTCACTTCTATCCTTATCCAATCCACGTATTTTGCTACGTTGGTGAACACGGTAGGGAAATAAGGACTTCCGCACAGACCAGCTACAAAAAAATGTGTAACGGTGATAATTAATTGCATGTACTTCTCATCAGTTTCAGTACGTTTTGTAAGATAACTAGCGTGAAAGGTCTACTTATTCGGAAACTGACAATCCCGGCCAAATACAACTCTGAACCTTTATACTTGGCCACCCCAGGACCTCCATTGTCGCCCTTGCAAGGCCCTCTCATAGTCAGAGTTTCCCACTCACCCACGCAAAACTGATTATTCGTGATTTCCACCCAAGGATACTCATTGAAGTCCAAACAAGGATCCTGCTCATATGTTGGCAGTTCAAGCCACTGCATAATATGTCGAGCCTGTTTCCAGGGGGCCGTACTCCCCCAGCCAGAGATCTGCACCTTCCAGGGTATAGGCCAATCGTGCCCCGGAAGTATCACAGGGTCTACATAGGTCGTAGTTTTAAAATCGCTCGAAAGGAAAAGGATGGCGATATCGTGAGTATAATATGTGGGGCCGTAGTCCGGGTATGCCACAACTCTTGTTACGTTTCGGAACTGCTCGTTCCCGTCGACGGAGCCGCGGTTGTGATCCCCTGCCACTACTTCGATGTATGGTGCCTCTTTCATGCTCATCTGATAGGGATAACCTTTCCAGAGGCAGTGTGCTGCCGTGATGGCGACATGGATGCCGTACACCTCCACAAGTGTTGCGCTACATCTCTCAAAAATGTTCGCTTGTTTGTATATGAAGTAGAGCTGATGGGGAAATTGTCCGGGGGTAGCATTTCGTCCATCAACAGAACCGGCAGAACGGACACTTGGAAATTCATTTTCTACTTAATGTTTAAAAAATGTTAAAGAAAGGAAACCATGAATTAAATTCCCTTTGGAACACGCCAAAATGATGAATGATAGCGATGTCGCCAAAGATGAAGGTTTGAAACTGAACTTGCCATTTCTGCTCCTAATGTCTTGGTATGGAGATCTTCTATGTGGACCTATGGAAGCACCCATTCCAGACACAATCGTGAGCAAATCTTCGCCCAGTAGCAGGGCCAAAATTAGCCTAAAAATCGTCTGCATGATGGTTTAAAACAGTTTGAACTCTACAGTCGGTGGTGGTCAACGCACCAATTAAATTAGCATCGCTAGTACAAATTAACCTTTAATCATTTTGGAAAATTTCATGCTTTGAATTCCAAGAATCGGACAATGGAAATCAAGCTGAATTCTTTGAATGCCAGTAATGTTTAGGCATTCAAACAATAAAGAAAGAAATCACAATGAAATGACATAGTTTTTTGTTATTCTTTCGCCTACAGCATTTCTGAACTTGAACTTTCATTCGCCTTCCCATCATAACACGTGTCATTGGTTTCGAATGGCGACACGATACCAAAAGGAACAGACAACATAATAAATCAATGGGCAGTTTATGCAATTAGAATCAATCAATAGTTAAGTATTGGGTTGGTGCGGGGAAGTAAGCATCGGAAGGTTCATTAACATTGCCAGTCGCCATTTTTGGGGCATCACGAGACAGTCTGTTGATAAAAATGACTTGAAAATAAAAATACTGCTAAATTATAACCACTTATACCACTTAATAATTAATTACACATAAATGCAAAATGGATGCAGCAGAGAAACGGACAATTTAATGACTCTATACGGAGGAAATTACTTAAACTTTTCTAAGTTTTCATTCCCCCAAATATATATAATAAGGCATAATCTTTTTCACCCTAGTAGAAATACTTATTTTCCACTAGAAAATACTCGCGAAATAATAAAAATGAAAAATAGTACTTACTATGCATTATAAGTATTTTTTAAGTGTAACATGAGTATTTTGCATAAAATGTAAATATTTTAGGGAACAGAAAATATTCTAGTTATATATTGAGACACAATGTTGCCATCCATTGTATGGCATCAGACTGATGTTGACAAGCCATTCGTTGTTATATTGATGGTGGAAGTAGTGAGAATGATCACATGCGGTAATTCATATATACCGTTATATTGTAAACAAAAGTTCACTCTTTTCCAAGCACATTTATGCTGATGCAACAAACTGGTTCAACTTCTGCTGCCCCATCCCAATAGCAGGAGTTTCTTAAAGACAGGCCATTCCATTCGTCGGGCCTTTTACCTGCACATCTGAAACTACGACAGACCTAAAATTCCATCCCCCAGCTTTAAGGAAGGTGTAGAAAAGGTCACCGGTGCGAGACTACCCACCTGCCTTAGTGCTGACTGCACTGATTCAATTCCTAATTGATTTGAAAGTGCTTTTGAGAGAGCGTTCAGACGAATTAATTCTTTCTACCATGTAATTGCTACTTGTCACAGAGCTTATAATGTGATACGTAATCTCCATAGACTGCAAAAACAATTACAACAAGACATAACACCTTTAAGTCAGGCAACGTCCCGGGCAAGTTTCGAAGCTGCAGCCAGATTGCCGGTACAAAAGTGGAACGAACAAGAACCAAAGTGCATTCAATATTTTATCAATAGTGTGGTTGATATTGAATATTGATATTGTGTTTTTTGACTGCCAAAAGCTTATTATGCAAAATTAATTGAGAATACTCATGTTACACTTAAAAAATACTTATAATGCAGTATAAGTACTATTTTTCATTTTTATTAATTCGCGAGTATTTTCTAGTGGAAAATGAGTATTTTTTAGTGTAGAAAAAATACATGCCATATAATAATTGTATATATACACATACCACCTTATGTTCAGGAAGAACAGTTTTAATTTTTTCAAATAATATAACAAGACATATTTTGGAAGAAAATTGTCAATCAGAGATTATTGTCTTCGCGGTACTTGCTCACTTCTATCCTTATCCAGTCCACGTATTTAGCCACGTATGTGAACACGGCAGGGGCATAAGGATTTCCGCAAACTGGCGCTATAAAAATATGCAACGACTAATCACAAATTACAGTTCATATCATTATGAATACATACGATAAGGTACGAACAGAGTATGAAAGCCGTACATATGCGGAAACTGATAATCCCGGCCATGTACAACGTAGAGCCATCATAAGCCACACCGGAACCTCCATTGTCTCCCTTGCAAGGACCCTTCGGCTTGTCAGCGCCCAGTTGTCCCACGCAAAACTGATTATCTGTAATCTCTACCCAGGGATACTTATTGAAATATATGCAATTGTCATACTCATACGTTGGCAGTTCCATCCACTGCATAACACTTTTAGGCTTTTCCCAGGCACCCCCACTTCCCCAACCAGAGATTCGCACCTTTCTGGGAACTGGCCAGTCGTGCCCCGGAAGTGTCACGGGATTAACAAATGTCGTAGTTTTGAAATCGCTCGAGAGGAAGAGGAGGGCGATATCAAGCGTATAATATGAGGGATCGTAGTCCGGGTACGCCACAACTTTTGTTACGTTTCGGAACTGCTCCCTCCCGTCCGTAGTGTCGCGGTTCCAATCCCCAGCGACTACTTGGAGGTATTGTGCCTCCTTCATGCTCATCTGATAGGGATAACCTTTCCAGAGGCAATGTGCCGCCGTGATGGCGACCTGGATGCCGTACACCTCCACAAGTGTTGCGCTGCATCTCTCAAAAATGTTGGCTTGTTTGTATTTGAAGTATAGCTGATGCGGAAATTGTCCGGGAGTAGTATTTTTTCCACCTGCAGCTCGGGTACTTGGAAATTCATCATCTATTTCATTTTTTACGAAATGAAAGGAAAGAAACTTTAAGCTAGTTAGGAGACGTTAAAACAATGAAGATTACTGAACTTACTGTTTATGCTGTCGTCACGATTACGAGGTCTTCTGCGGATGCCGCTGAGAAATCCCGCTCCCGACACAAACGTGAGCAAATATTCGCCCAGTAGCAGGTTCAAAAGTATACTGAAATGTATGTGCATGTTGATAGGAAAAGATTAGGGGGAGGGGGCTTAAATACGCGACAATTGATGGTGAAAGCTGATACGTATCTAATTGTAGAATTTAACGCTTTGTTTTACAATTGCAGAAAATGGACATTGCAAATGGAGTCCAATTCTATCCGATTCAGACAAAGAATGCCATTAGTGTGTTACTATTTATAAGAATATTCTTTTAAGTAATCCAACATATAAAACAAGACACAGATTATTTTGTTCCCGTTTCTACTTATTGTTCTTTTGACAAAGACATTTCGTGAAGTCAAACTTGCATTTTCTTCCCATCTTAACACATGGTGTAGGTTCTCAAATGCTGACACTGTGCAACAAGAAGTAAAGAATTTACCTGAAATTAATAAATGCATGTATAGGTAGATATGAAATTGTAAATCAATCAATTGTTTAGTATTGGAGTGGTGACATCCAGGTCGCAGGTTTAGTAAAATTGGCATTGTCTACAGTCACCTGTCGTTGGGGCATCACGAGACATCCGGTTATCTCGTAATCACAAACAGCATGAAAAATGTGCTTCATTCAGGGAAATTATTGCAAGTGGAAATATGAATGGCAAACGTTTGTTTTATTCCTCAAGTGTACTATAAATGAAATTTACTATTACCAGTTAAACTTAATCACACTCGATAAAGTATAGCCTGAGTTTCCAATCAAATAGTTTGAAACTCAGTCTGTGGGTCGTGTAAAACTCAGAGACCATTTTCTTCGCGGTACTTGCTCACTTCGATCCTTATCCAGTCCACGTATTTGGAGACTCTGGTGTACACGGTAGGGAAATACGGATTTCCGCAAATTGCCGCTATACAAATCACACAACGGATATCATCATTGCTCATCAGTTACCGACTTAAAGTTTATAACCCATAAATATTCTATATCGCTTACTTATCCCAAAACTGACCACTCCCGCCAGGTATAACTCCGAGTTATTATAGGCCACCGCAGGGCCTCCACTGTCTCCCGAGCAACTGCCTCTTAAGACGTTCAAGCCAATTTGTCCCACGCAAAACATGTTGCTCGTAATGTCTATCCAGGGGATCTGATTAAACTTGTGACAGGTGAAGTCGTCGACAGTAGGCTGGTCCACCCACTTCAAATCATTCACCATCCCCCCATCAAGGACCTGGCTTCCCCAACCGGACACATTTACCCTGGCTGGCATATCCCAATTGTGCTCCGGAAGTCGCACCGGTTGAACCCATTGCGTTGACCTGAAATTCCTATTGAGAAAGAGGATGGCGATGTCGTGCGTAAAAAATTTGGGGTCGTAGTCCGGATGAGGCACGACTTTTGTCACATTTCGCTCCTGCTCCTTGCTGCTGTAGTCGCTGAGACGCTTATCGCCCCCATTTACCTTGATGTATCTGGCGTCCTTGACACTTTGTGCATCGGGATAACCAGTCCAGAGGCAGTGCGTCGCGGTGATGGCGATTTGGACAGCATACACTTCCACAAGAGTGGCACCGCACCAGATGTCGCGCTTATAGCTCCAGTGGAGCTGGTGGGGGATGCCGTCGTTGTTGGCTAGTGTGCCGCCGACAATTCGGGTAGTCGGAATATCCTCTTCTGGATTGCATTGAAAAAATAAAGAAAGGTTTAAGGTTAGTCTTAGAGACGCTTGTTACACTTAATTTGGTAATGTGGAAGGTGCGTACTACAGATTTTCAACTTTTAACTTACCATTTCCTTGATTAGCAGGAGGTATACTCTCGGTCGTTCCCGACACTGCCGTGATAAAATATTGACCCAAATGCAGGGCCCAAATTAACCTGAAAATCACATGCATTGTGTTTGCAAGTGTTTTGAGCATGTCGCTGATGACCGGTAAAAAATTATCTTACTTTTTGCGATAGTTTGTCTTGCTTTAAAATGACAAAAATTGAGCATTCGCAAATCAAGCACAATTAAACTGAACGATGAATGCCATCGATGATGTGAATATTATCCCATTTATTTATTTTTAAGCAATCCTCAGATAAAACACAATGGAATGTCCTTCACATTTATGTCAACATTTAAAGTATATCGACATTATTCCTGAGTTTAAGCTTCATCTTTTCATTCATCTTGCTATATTTGTGCATTTCTTTCAAAATTCCAAATTTGTAATCAACACACTCCAAATTACAGACCGAGTCACACATCTACAAAACTCATACTATTAAAAATTGAAATATAAAATATTATATGTTGATTCAAGGTTCATTGAGATATTCAGGGATTCTTTCAACATATCAAATACCAATTCTCTAAAAATCATCATCATCGCATCGCCATCACCACTATCAAACATTACCAATAATTATTAAAATGGGGATTTCGTTCCAACCTATGAATGAATGGATACCTACTCAATTCATCTTGTCCTAATTTTAATGAAACGATGCTGGATGCTATATACATTCTTTAATTTATGAATGACCGCAAGCGTAAAACACTTGACAGGCCGTTTATCCGATTAATTTGTTCAATTATAACTGATTGAACAGCCCAAACTGCACTGTTCTACAGTCATGAAAATGCTTTAAAAAACTAAAACAGGTAGAAATGCACTTTCCATTCATTTTTACACCATTCGTTTGACAAAAAATATGCATGGCTCTGCTTTAGGTGCAAACGTAACCTGAGGCTGTACCTTTCCATAAAATGTTAGTATCATAATTCATGTGAATCATTAATGATTGAACGTAAGGATGATTTTGTAACCATTGGTGTCATAATACCTAGATATGTAATGGTATTACATCTTACTTACATCTTAACATGTAGCAGTTGTATTGTTTTCAGAATACAATAAACTGTATTTTCAATGCGAGCGCTTTCGGATCGACGTGAGAAGCCATGATAATAATGCAAACTGTTACGGATTAAATAATTTTTTCACCTTATGTTTAACATTTTAATAATTAACCGTTCTACTTACTACAAAGTTATACGGTGCAAGTATTGCATTTGAAATGACCTTGAATTTTCTGTTGCTAACAGTTAAATAATGGTGACTTCATCGTCGGTGAATCATGATGATGTGACAAGTTACATGATATACACCATGAAATATGTTAAGCTCATTAATATATACTTGATATAAGCTGATGATTTGAAGTAATTCATTAAAAATGTGCCATTATGCCAGCAGGTACTTACGTCAATCGAATTTACATAACAAGCAAATTGATATATTAATGTGACATTATTCTCTATTAACTGGCATTCATATTAATTTGAAACATTTACCAGGCAACTCTTTCTAGATATTAACGTTATAGGTAATTATGGGGCTATTCAAAATCAATGGTTAACGGAAAAATACAGTCGAAATTGTCTCGGCTAGTAAATCTGGCGTTTGTATTTACTATTTGTAGACTGCTGTTTATTAATTAAAATGTCAAACAAGACAACCAAAAGAATCTGCTAAAGTATTAACGAAAATCTGGAAATAGCGTAATATGAGTACGGCCCACCGAGACACGAATAGACACATGTTCAGAAGGTACGCCTCTTTTTCGGTTGGAGTCATGACGGATACGACATTTTGTATTTACGTTACCAGTTAACATTATTTAAAATGCACATGGTTAATTAATTTTGATGGTGCCAAATGTCGGCTTTTTGACATATATTTTAATGTGAGGCAATTACATGCACGAAAATACGTCAATAATTATTCCCTTCAACGGTTATTTATTGGGAACCCCAGCGCTATAATAACTTTCGCCACAAAATCTCTACTGCAAAAAAAGCTTTAGAAAGGCGGATGGATAGAACTGTATTAATTTGACAAACAGGTTGAAATTACTTTCAAATTCTGGTCTAAAGCTTTCTGGTTTAAGAGTGCTTTGCAGGGCCTCCCCATTTCAGTTTAAATAAACATAAGCCATTAAACAAAGTCTCTCCACCTGGAGCTTTTCAAACCCAACTAATTATGTACTCAAAACTTAAACAAAACGGGATACTAAATTATGCAGTGACTTGGCAGCAAGTGTCAATGTCACCATAGTTGCATAAACCGTGCCTTAAATTCTAAACGTTTTGCCTTTTCGTTACATACTTGCCAGCTTCCTGATATCAAAACCACACGTAATTAATAAGCTGCTGTGTGTAACCATCATGCTCATCTCTCAGAATTACGTAAAACTGGTTTTTACAACGTTTAAAGTGCATGGAGCTTTCTTGGCTTGCATATTTGAAGCAGCCTCTCCAAAAACCATCCGCGTTTCAAAGTTCACAGAAAAAATATACTTGATCATGATGTGCATCAGTACAGCTTACGTGGGTGCTCTGCTAATTCAAACGGGTTTAGCAGCGCTCACAGAAAACCTGGAAATGTTCACTTTGGCGGAATCGATTCTATACTCTTGCAACCAGTCTGCGCTTGCCATAATGTGTCATGGGACTTATTGGAATAGACACGAAATCGTGCAATTGTTTAATGGGCTGATTACATTTGAAGAGCGGCACAACAGTAATTGTCCTAAATTAGTTTAATGACTCATTAAAATTCTAAACTAATTGCAATTAACGTATAAACTGATTTACAGCATCACTATGGATACCGGCATGGGCAAAGCGAGGAATAGGACGGCGTTACAAGTTGTACGTATATCTTGGAATACTGTCCCCGCCTGTGGTAATGTTTGGCCTATTTTTTCATCTTTTCATGCTGCCCTGTTTCCCTGGAAACTTTGGCTACAAATTGATTCCCGAATGCGACATCCAAAGTCCATCCTCTACTTCAACGCTTGCAGACTTTTTATTAAAGTTTGGACTGACCACATTTTCCTCAATTAATATTGCTTTCTTAGCTTCAGGCATCGCGTTTGAAATAGCCATATCGACCACTCTCCACTGTCTCTGCTTTATAAACTATCTGTTCCTCTTTCAACGAAATTTTGAGGATTCCTCAGTTCGAAAACGAGACGCGTTTCGGATGTATCGAGAAATTGAGATACTGGTCGCCTGTCTAAACAGCATTCATCAGGGCGTTTTATCTGCAGCGGTTGTAGTTTCATGTTCCATTATGTTCATATGCGGCATGTACATTTGCGTCGGTTGCTACGAGGACGCGGTTCTCCCTTTGCTTTTAATCATGGCTTGCTTAGTTTTCGACTCGTGTGCGATAACTTTTGAAAGCGACGGACATTTGAAGGCCCAGCTTTTCGAGGTTTCCAAGCAGGTCATTCAGAATGCGCATTGCTTGACTGAGGTCATGATGCGGGCTTTGTACAGAAAGGAGGTGAAGTCATGGCGGCCCATTAGAGTTAGCTTGGGATCTGCCAATTTCTATGAGGCTTCTACCCCGCTGATTTCCATGAGTTTTAATGTCAACCAAACCATTAATGTTCTGTTGGTTTAAAATAAATGTATTGAAGAATGTCATTGTTTGGTTTGCTATTATTTCATTTTCCAGAATTAATATTATTTGTGTCCATGCATTTCGTTCAGATCAAATGAACATAGATTTTCTTTACAAACCCTGTAAAAAAGTAACTATTGCGCATTCTAAATGCATTTGCAATGCAAACCTGCACTTTAAATTATCAAAAAAGGTCAAAGCAAGGATTACGTTTGTTTGGAATTGGTAATAGGAAAACAATAGACGCCAGGGTAGTCTTTCGTTTGAACAAGCTATGCGGGAGTTCGTTTGTGAAAAATACTTATCTTAACGTATTGCTTATAGATGACCGCATCATCTCATTATAACTCATATCATATCCACTTACTATAGATCCTATTGACAGGAAGAACGCCCATGTAGACAGTGCGATATACAATACAGACAGGTTTGTTTATCTAATAAGTTCCATAATCTGGGAGACCAATCGATTTTTTCAGTGATCGTTTCAAACGGGATCAGGCGGCTCCGTACAGTCTGACTTATAACTGTTTTTGGGAGAAAGTTCATACGATTCAGTGAGATGAGGTTTGGATAAAATGTCAAACTTGTCGAGCAACGTTTTCTGGATGAAAATGTAGATTACGTCGGAGCCTTGCCTATAACATGCTTAAAGTATTAACTAATTACTGCGGTGGCATTTTCCGTAACGGCAACATCACAAAGCCAATATTATGCTACCACCCTGGCTCTAATTAATATTTTAGCAAGCAGACGTACAAATGTATGCTAGAAACTAACCTTCACTGTACTTATACCATTCTTCCTGCCAAAGCAACAACAAATTGTTTATTACATCGAGATAATAATTCGCCTAGCCAATCTCTCACTCTAAAGGTTAATTAGGATTAACTAACTTTCCCCTAATAATGTGTCACATTGTGGATAACTGATTTACAGGTCATCATATCGTTGCTTACTGGATAACAAGGAAACTCCATTTGACTCCCACTCTATAATCTACAAATTACAAAGATAATCAATCAAGAAATAAAAGTTGAATTATGATTTTCGCCTTTCTGTACTGCAATGGACATTCATTTAGAGTTTTCCCAACTAGAATAAATAAACCAGCGCTTACACTCCAAAATGGTTAAAAATGCACATAGTACATTGTCGATTTGTAGTAGGTGATATGTCACGTGGACTCAAAACATTTTGCATATATCGATCTGTCTATCACTTTAACGACGAGATTAAAAAGAGAAAACCTTTGTCCTTTGCTCTCGCGGTGGTACTATTGGTTAACCAGGGCATTCATAGTTAAGGGTTAAATGTCTCACTATGATTACGTGAAACTGTCGCAACGCGATGATGAAGTGCTCCATTGTAGTATGATGTCGTAAACTCATGTACAACTTGCTTTCCCCTCACCTACCACAAAATACCAATATTTACAGAGATGTCATTTCCCTTCTCCATATATCAAGCGAATTTTAAGTAACAGATCAATTATTTATGGACTTGGCGACAGTTTTTTCCGTGAGCAGTCCGTTTGTGAAATAGCCCGTGACATGTCATATAATAGCTAAATGCTGTATCACAGATTGAATGCTATGCATACATTCAAACTAATGCAGTCATTTGAATCCCTTTCCATTCTTTCCACAACTGCAATAAAAGTCAATATATATTTATAGCCAAATGTCGTCATATATCTAACTCTGCTATATACGCTCTGAAATAAATGGACGTTGGGATGACAGTAAAGTTGTATAAATTCCCAAAACACTTTTGATGTCCTTTCGGCACGCACCGTAACAAATTTTCCATTCATCAAGAATAATGGTTAGTTTGCGCTAGGAAGTTGTGGATAGCACATTTTTTACAGTGTTCTCGGAAAACTTGTGTTATAGTATTCTGAAATATTTATTTGATTCCAATTTTGTTGTCAACTAAAAAAATATGAAGTTCCCACTGGATTTATTCCTATCCTTGAGCACATTCCTCTTGTTCATTTTACGACCTTCAAATTGCGATAGCGACGACGATGACGAGAAATCCTTGGAATATTTCCTGGTGCACGAAATTGCCGTTGCCTACTTCCCCCTCTGCTCCCTCGTATTCGTCGACATTGAAGATTACATGGAAACTGCGCTCTCGAGATTCTCCTCGACATATTCCAAATATTTGCTCTCAGCGCAAATGAAGCAGAGACCGGAAGGACTGAATGACATTAGAAGATTTAACACGTACTGCAATCTCGTCGTCGCACGTCTACCAACTTCTTACGCAGAACGTGCCGCAAACATCAAGTTCCTCGAGCAAGTGCTCTCAGACATATTGTCAAAAACGCCGCTAGTAAAAAGGGACTTGGACCACATAATATATCTTCGGGACTCTGATGACCCCGAAGATAGCAGCGTTGCCCCAACAACTGCCCAAATTATGGAAGGTTACCACTTCAAATTCCAGCTGGTGATCACGCCCAACTCAAAATACTGCAATTGTCGTAAATTTTGCACAGGAATGGAAACTTGCAGCCAGCTATACGACCCAGGCGACTCAATGCCTTTGAGAGAATTAATGCCGAATCCCCACAAAAACATGATGCAACGTCACATACGGGTCACAGGTCCTACAAGATACAACGCCATTTTTGGCGTGGAGCAGATAAAGGGGACGATTTGGGAAATCAAGCGAGGCGTCTTTGGAGACATATTCCACTTGGCTCAAATCCATCTCAATTTTTCATACGACTTTCGAACCTGCGACTACATTCACGGGAGCAAGTACCAGGATCGGACCGGAGCCCTGTTTCCGAACGGGACCTGGTCAGGATGCGTCGCAGATTTGAGGTACAATCATTCCGACATTGCGATAGGAACGAGTGCCATGGAAATTGACAGGTATACCGTGATCCAGTACATGGCGCCCCACATTTATCATCACTTTATCCTCTTCACGGATCATCCCAAGCAGTTATACTCCTGGGAAATTGCCTACCAGGCATTTACGCCTTCCGTTTGGTATCTGGTCATGGGGATGTTTCAGACCGCCCTCGTGCTCACGTACTACTTTACAGAGGATCGACGCTATCAACTGATTTATCTCATTTTGTACATTTACGGAAATCTGCTGGGCCAAGGAATATCCTCAGATCCGAAAAAGTTTTCGGCGAGACAGTTCTATGGAATGTGGCTTATTGCCGCGATCGTCATGGGAACTGCGTACAATTCCAGCTTGAACACTCTGCTCGTTTCCCCGGGAAAGACGTTTGTCCCTCACAGCATCGAGGAAATGGTGGACACGTATCCCACGTTCACGTGGGGAGCGTCACTTGGATTTTCGCTGGGGATTGGGGGACAGTACATTTCCAAGAATGAGAATCCGGTGATTAAGACAATGTACAATAGACTGGAGCCGCTGAAAACCGTAGCGGATTGTTTGTATAAGGCGGCCACGACCAACTTTTCCTGTCTCCACTGGAGTGAAATGGCGGAATTGGTCATTGACACGGAATTCGTGTTTGGAAATGGGCTCAGATACAATTTTCATGTGATTAAGGACTACACGGTCCTGTTTCCGTTTTCGTGGTCCACCAGGAAGCGTGAGACTTTTAACGAGGGAATTGATTTTATTAGTGGTCAGAGTTTTGAAACGGGACTGTGGAAGGAGATCATGGCGATGGATGCGAGAACGTTGAGGAAGGGCATGATTGAGGAGGTCAAGCAGGGGAAACGGGAAGGACTCAAAGGGGACGAGTTGAAAAAGAAAATTGTGGAGGATGGGCCCAAACCGTTTACTTTTGAGAATGTCAAGGCAGCGTACATTATTTTGGCAGGGGGGACTATTCTAGGAACAACATTGTATATTTCCGAGCTTTTTGGAACGTTGGTTAAGATTATTAAGACGAAAGTACATTTGAGTTTAGTGTGGTTGTGAAGGTACCGAAAAGTCTATCCATGTTTAGTGCAGATCGCATTGTGGATAGCTGAGGGGCGCATTGAGACAAATATGTTTTAGAATTTGTCCACTACAGTCCCCAAAAACTACATAATTCGGCTAAACACCCAAGTTGAAATTGGACTATGCTGGTTAGAGATTATAGTTGTTTTATAATTGTCCCTGTGGTTTAATAGTAAAAAGCAAATAAACTGCGAAAACTACTGGAACACAATTAGTATATGTGAATGAAAAAAAGAAATGCCAGTTTAATGAGAAGGTCATCAAAATGTTTGAATTAACGTTTATTATTATTCTTTTGCCATACGTAAATACGACTAATCGAAAAAATATATAAATGATATTAAATTGAAATAAACGAGTTTCGCTATTAGCTAAGACAATAAAGTAAACCGATATATTCGTTAGTATTTATGTGAGTTCATGATTTTTGCTATTCTCATAAAATAGGATGTAAATGTAGTCTTGGCTTGAGACTTTGGGGCAATGCGAAACTCTGTAATTGTTTGCACTTAATTGCGATTTCATAGTTTCAGCTAATTGTAATTTTAGGCATTTAATTACACATTCTACTTAAATCCGCATATAAGCGTTATATGATATGAATGATACGAATCTGAAATTATGAGAACATGTTCCCATTTAGAGAAATAAAATATGTGAGGAACAGTTTTTAAACCAACAAGTTAAAATGATATTACATTAGAATGCATTTCCGTTGTGTAAGGTATATTTTCTATAACGATAATTTAAACTAATTTCACTATTAAATAAAAGTGCATACAGTGTATTTGTCTCTGTCTTTTTTGCAATTTTGATATTTCTGCGATTCATTTCAAACATTATCATAGGAATAGGGAAAACGGCAATTTTACAACGTAAGCACTTGGCATCTTGACATGCGTGAGAAAATTTGATAGAGAAGAAATTTCTTTTCGTACTTTTGCAGACAAATACTTGACTCATATCTTGTCAGTTTGCTTCCTCTAAACGTATCGCCAGCAAGGTTTAATAAATCATGAAGAAATTATCTTTTTGGTTCGTTGCAACCCATTGCCTTTCTTGGATCCTGTTCCTAATTTCGTTTCCATTTATTCTAGTGACAATTGTCATTGCATCCTTGTACAAATTCATAGTCGTAATGCTGAGCATAGTGCTCCGAAATCAAGAGGATTTGGTAAAACCAATCAGCGGCCTTGACGTATTTTTCTCCACAGACGACTTTTATGGAAGACCTTATGGGGCAATCGGATTTGCATGGATAATTAACGGAACGGTATCCCCACAAACTATTACAAATCGTCTGGAAAGCGCACTGTTTTCTTCAAAGGACAAAGGAGGTTTCGAAAAACTGGTGTTATTCGTTCCTACATTTTGGATAGGCTACCCGTTCTGGAAGAAAGCAAAGCCATTTGTCATCAGAAATCATGTAAAAGTTATGAAGCCAGAAGAAACAGCAAATTGTTTAGAGCAAAAGTATTTTAGCAAATTGATTCGTGAGTGGATGGATGAGCCGTTTGAGAGGGATATTCCTCTTTGGGAAATTCGACTGTTGCCTGCCGACATGAAGTCAATTCTAGTTTTGAAAACACATCACGTTCTAGGTGACGGTTATTCAATGGTGGAATTACTAAACAAAATTACCGATTCACCACAACGATCCGAAGAATTTCTTATAATGCCCCGAAAACCCAATAATATAAAAGGAGCTGTTGAGAAAAGAAAGAATGGGTTATGGAAAAATATCATCAATTTGTCGCATCTTATAATTTTGACACCATTGACTGTCGTGACTTTAGTAAACCAGTTCGTAATTCATGGGAATTGCTGGTTTACTCGAAAGAAGGAATCGGATAAAATGAACTGGACAACCACATGCATTCCTATGGACATGATCATCGAAATTCGCAAATGTCTATCAAATGGATTCCCAAACGCAGTGCCAATGAATGTCATCGCAGTGTCGACACTAGCTGGAGCACTAAAAAGATTGTTACAAAATCAGGACGATATGCCGAGTAGTGCAAATTTTGTTATCTCTTTGCCTGTCAGTGGCGATCATCACCCTGGAAGCTACAAATATTGCAACTTTTGGTATCTAAAGATAATCGAGTTTAAAGAATTTTAACCCTTTGTCAGAACTAATCGGAAACTTTGTCATTTTCAGGACCCATGGCATTCTAAATGTTAACATGAAAGATACGGACTCTATACGACGACTGTCGGATGTTAATAGCGAGTATTCTAGAATGCAAATTCAAAGGACACCAGAAATTTATCACAGACTCATGAAAGTATTTTCCTTGTTCCCGAAACCGATATTGAAGTTTATAACGAGCTATAATATGGGCGCTTCTATCGGGGTAACTAATCTTGCAGGCCCCTCTAGTCCCGTGTTCATTGATGGTCAGCGAGTAATTTGCAAATATGGTTACTGTGGGCTATTATGGAGGCACGCAAGTAAGTACTGAATTCAAACTAAATAAAAAACTCATGTCAAATCTAATAGATATGCATACCTACATGTTTTTACACCTCAATTAAAATGTAGGTTTAACACTTGTCTTGTATTCATATGACGGGAAATTGGCATTGAGCATTTTGGCAAATGAGAGCGTCATCCAGGATTGGGACAGTGCTAACAAACTGCTATGCCAGTGCTTCCTGGAGGAACTTGAATCATTGAAATAACGCGACAGCGATGGCTTGTATGTTGATTCGTTTCAATGACTGCTTTCATGTCAAACAAAAAAAATCAATTTATTTCTTGCATTCCATCGTTTGAAATATTTTAATTATAGCTAAAGTCTCAGAGGAATGAATGCTGTAAGTTCTCTTCAGTGATCTCCCTGGTCGTCACAAACCCATCCAACTTTGTTCTTGAAGAATGCACAGGATCCAACCTTGCGTGCTGGCAGGCCTGGTGGGATCTTAATTTCCGTGGGTGGTGGAGGAGGCACCAAATCTCCTGTTTATATTTTAATCTCATTTCAGAAATAGCTCATGACTCTAAAAGAATATATAGTTCAGTAATATTTTGAATTAAAAAATATATGTTACCAAATTCAATGTGCTCATTTTCGATATCCTCGTCACTCTGGGCTGTCACCGAGGCGATGACAAGCACAAACTGAAATGTGAACAAACAATGTAAATAAAACATTAAAATTCTTGAAATGTTAACCATGCATTATAGTTGTAATTAAAATATTTCACCATAAACGCAGCAACAATGAAAACCTTCATCTTGATGATGGTTGAATGATGTGGTGTAGCAAGTGTTCTAAACGTCGGTAGCAGCAAAACTGTGAAGGATGCCTGTGAATTTTCCCACTGTATTCTACAAAACTGTCAGTCAGCAGCCAGAAACAGAAAGTCATTAGAGTGGACCACAAATTAACGCGTCAAAACTGCATTGAACTGACCAGCGACGGCATTTAGATTTAGACGTTCTATGATTGCGGTTGTGCGTGTATAAAACAAAGGATAAAACGTACTTTCCCAAGGAGTAGAATGATAGTCTAATTGTAAGGTAGAAACTTTGGACACAATGCATTCCACATTAATGCACCATAACCAACCTTATCACAATTTTCTCTTCGAATTTAATCATGCACATTATTATGCAATTAATGCATCCTTAATTGACTTTTGACGATACGCTTACATCAGTAGAATGTGCATACTAACTTTATAGACATCGTGAACTTTTTCGTGCGATTAGAGTCCATGTTTCACATTTTGGGGCAACATGAGAAAAACGACACAGAATCAATCTGTGTTGAACTTTGAACTAAATTTCAGCCGTGTTGAGTTAATTCCAATTAAAACAGTATGTCCTTCGATTTCGCATTTAATGTTAACCCCACCTGCATATAGATAATTAGAAATAACTAATCGAAATAAATCGACGGGGCGCAAAGAATGTCAAGTAAGGATCACTTCCAATTATTGAGCTTAATAACCAAACACTTTGAAACATAATTTCCACGGCTTTTTATAGGTCAACAGAAAAAAATGCAGTAAAACGAATTATGCTTGCAAGCTATCATATCATGATGGGCATTTAATATAACAAACGCTTCTCGTAACGCTAATTTTTCAGCCAACCTTATCAAACAAAAATTATATCGACTTTAAACATTAAGCTTTTGTTTCCCGAGTTAAGTATATACCCCAATATCGTCATAGCGGAAATGTTAATATTAACTCTTGAAAGAAAAGTCTAAGGACGACTTAGTAACACAAATACACACGTCATGATGACAGCATCCACTGGTTTCCTTTGTTGCCATCGTTTCACCCTTTCGCTCTATGGCCGCGTGAAAGCTATGCTTTCCGGCAAGGGCGGCACCAGCCGCCCGTCCGTCCGTCGGTTGTTTTCCCCAATTTACCATACAAGCTTGAAAGCTTGTTTTTTTGCACGAACGAGAGCACATATTTCGGCATCGGCAGTTCGAGGACCACCCAAAGAGACAAGCAGCGAAAATGCGCATAGAAAAACAGTTGCTCTTTTAGAATCATATCAGCTGCTACAAGTAAAATGAACTAGTGAAAATTTGTAAAATCATTAAAAAATATAATTAAATTCCTTATTCATGTTTTATATACGGTAGCAGATAAGTAGGGCGTTGAGAAAATGATATTGTCAGAATCGGCTGTCAGCCCGGGTCATGAGTTAGTCCGGCCGGAAGTGAACGGGAACGAGCTAACGTTATCCACAAACAGGGAGGCTAATTGTCGGTTAAATGGGGGTGGGGCAAATCGATTTTTTGTGAATACCAACGGCACTTGTTTCCTTTGCCGGCAGCAAACCTCGGCCCTGTCTAGTGGCTTCTACTACAGTTATAATGACAGTCGGCTAAATCGAACGGAGAAGTATAATTTGGAGGGTGGAGGATGTGACAATTCCTCTGTTTGTTCTAGTCCTGGTGAGGTTAACTGTGACGACGACGGGGTGCTCAAGCAAGAACCCGACTCGCTGGCGCAAGTCGAGTTTTGTCATTGGAACCTGTTCCGTTATCTCAACATCACGCCGCGGTCCATTGCAAAGTGTTTGGAGGTGGAACCGGAGGATGGATGCTCGAGACGGAGGCTGGTGGCGAGAAATGACACGGATTTCTCAGTGCTTATCTGTGGGGAGTGCTCGGAGGTGGCGAGCAACATGTCGAGACTCTGTGAGGAGCTAGAGATGGTTCAGATGCGGGTGGACCGGTGCGTGGAGAGCGTGCGAGAAATCATTACAAAATCAGAGGAGGAGCCCAGGGGGTCCCAGGAGGAGAAGAGGTTAACTTGTGGAGGGGATGAGTTGGATCTTAAGGAGGAGAGTTTTCATCGGAAGGTGGCCGACGTGTTGAGGAAGGAGACGAAACAAAAATGTAAGTTTTATGAAGGAAGTAAATAATTTCGAAATTATAGCTGAAATTATGCAATTTATGTAATTGTGTAATTATTTTTAGGTATTACTCGCCTGAAACAAAGTCGATTTGCCAAGAGGAGAAAACTATCAGAACTCAAGAAACTCAGAGGAAATGAAGTGAAAGCAATAACAACTTCAAAAAGCGATGAGGTGGATGCTCCTCTACTGGAGGCGAATCAAGAAATTCCGGTGGATCCTCAATCTCATTTTGACCGTTTCAAGATGGAGGTGGAAGTTGGTCAGGATCAAATTTTAGTGTTGAAGGAGGAGGACGATCCCCTCTCATCATTGTCATCATCACCCCCATTAGCAGTACAGGACTTGCAAACAGAGTGGCTGGACGACAGCGTTACAGAGGTACACCATGAAATATCAATAGGTCTCTGTGGGGATAATGGCGCCACCGCAACCACCAACGATCTCCTTTTCGATCAGCTCGATTGCTGTCTGCCGCCTATCCTGGAAACGGATCAAGTCCCCGCGTCAATTCTTGAGGAAGAACCCTCACCAATTTCCCCTTCTTCCATCCTCAACGGCTCAAAATTTCCTCCCCCACCTCCTCCGGTGAATTTACCCCCGAAGCCACCAAAAAAGCGAAGCAAGAAGAAAAAGAAAGCTGATGCGTGGCTCGATGAAGAAAAGACAAGCGCCAGTTCCGGTCTAGCAGAATGCCCGGTGGACTTTTACTTTCACAAGAAGCATGATAACCGTCACCTCTGTCCATTCTGCTCGGACACGAGCCCCACCCTCACGAATCTGCGTTTCCACGTGATCCGCGCCCATCCCGAGGAACTATTTTCCACCTCAAGACAAAGTCCCAAGACATCTCATATTCCCGTCTCGGATTTTAAGGCCGCCTGCGAGCTGATGTTGTTCAAGGTCACCAAGGAGGCGGAAACGGGTGAGAGGAATCCCTCCGGAACCAAGGTTATTGTCAAGTGCAAGTTTTGCAGCGAAGAGGATGCCAAGGTGTATCATGACAAGAGGGCCTTCCAATGTCACCTCATTTTGAACCACTATCCAATGCTCACCCAGAGACTTGTGGAAGAGCTGAACAAGTTTAATGCCGAAACCGGGGAACTGACTTCAGATCCATCAAGCACAGTGGGAGGAGAATCGCCGTCGCCTCCATTGTCATCCTGCTCCTCTCCAGTTTCAGGTGCAGCAGCAGCGGCAGCAAAAAAGAAACGGAGTTGGGTATACAAATTGAATACAAAGAAACACTGCGGCGGCGACAACGGAAGTCCTGCTAAAAAACGGCGTGAATCTCTGGAAAGTGGAGGCGGTTCGAAAAGTAACCAAGGCAGCTTTATTTGCGAGCACTGTGGAAAGTCGTTATCCAGCTCCACCAGCAAATGGCGACATAAACAAATGTACTGCGACGTTCTCAGAAATCGTGTGGACAAGTCATCATCATCAGTGGAAACCGAAACTGTGACTTCACTTTGCTCACCGACACTGAACAATATGCCCACGCCCACCTCTGTCTATTTGATAACGCCGGAGGGAGAAATAATTAACAGAAACGGAGGAGGATTCCTTGGAGGGAGTACGCTAACTGCTGGAGTGACGAGTACATTCACGACGACAACCGGAAGTCTTGGTGGTGGGGTCGGTATCGAAATGGATACTAGTTTCAAGGATGAAAGGATTGGTTTGGAGTTGCTGCTGCAGGAAGCGAATGACATGATACTAAAGGAGGACTTTGATTTCAGTGGGGGCGGGGGAGGTGGTGAGAGTGGGAGCAGTGAAGGAACTTCCACCACCGACGAGTATGAACAGTTTGTGGGGGACTTTCAAGAGTTTTATGACGAGGACGAGGTCAACGACGCGTTGCTGACGATGATGATGGAGAATGTTCCGGGAGAGGATCCCCTCCAGATTTAGACTTTAAACAAGACAATTGTTGTGTGCAAAAATAACTAATTATTATAAACTGATTTATAAATGGGTAGATAGAGAGTTAATTTTAATAGTTTGAATAAAAAATAAAGTCTTTTTATTATTTAATTGACATTATCGTTTTACGTGTAGTTTAATTTACAATGTATTCATTTAATTAATTAAAAGGCGAAACTAATTGAGAGTTTCTCTAATATGTATAATGAGTATCTGGTTGGTTATCACTTTTTATATAAAAGCAGAGCTTGCGTATCATGAGGATGAGGCAGCTTTAGCAGCCCGTCTCCTTCTTTCCTGTTCCCTCCGTTTCTCCTTCCATCTGGCCCTCTCCTCCGGACTCATCGTCGCCCGTTTCATCCGTGCCCTTTCTCTATTCCGGATTCTTAGATGCTCTCGTTCCACCTCACTCATGTTCCTCCTCCTCTCCCGCTCCTGGAGGCGATGCCGCTCCCTCGCCATTTCCGTTTCCTCCAGAGTCCTCCGGGCCCTTCGTCTCCTTTCCCCCAGCCGCCTCACTTGTCGTTCCCGCTCGTCCCTCTTCAACTGCTTATCATTCAGCTCCCTCCAAATGTCTCCAAAGTATAACGACTTATCGGAGGATTCGCCACCTCCCTTTTCCTCCTGGCGTCGCTCCCTCGCCCTCAGCCTATTTTTCAGTCTCTCCTTTTGTCGCTCATCAGGGGTCATAAGTTCACGGCGTTTTCGTTCCCGCAGTCTGTTAGCCTCCCGCCGCTTCTCCACCTCGTCTTCTTTTGACGACGACGCCTTACTCCCTCCAAAATCTTCAGATCCACTGGAAGAGGAGGATGTGGAGGATCCACCTTCCCGTTTTATCTCACTTCTTGTCGTTCCTCCATAATTACTATTCGAGCAAGTAGGCACATTCAGGTAACCTGGTTGCTGCGGTGCCTGCGGAACTGGTGTCGGCTTGAGTTCAATGGATTTGGGCTCCTCCGTGCCTCCTCCAACTCCACAAGAGGGCCAGAGAAAACCCCATCCACCCGTGCTTGGATAGTCCATTTAGGTATAGCTGTTCTTATCCAACTCACAGTTAGTTGTTACCATGGAGGTTATCTTCACATTGCTGCCTAGCAACCAGAAAAATGTAAAATAAAAATGGCCATTAAAAATCAAAATAAATTATATCGTTCCCTCCACGAAGGTCTTATAACTTTAATGCTAGTTAAGTAATGATGAATACCTCGTTAACTATTCCAAACAATGACCATAGTGTGAAGTTACTTAATTTTTTGCAGATTTTACCAAAAAAATGCTTCCGAAGAGAATAATGGCTTGGTTTTCTAAGCCAGAGATCCGCAGCCAAAAAAAACAGAAAGCAGCTGACTTTTACGACAGCTGAGTCGGAAAGCTCAACCCGTCGCTGACAAATAATTTAATTTTTATAAACTACTAATTAATTGTTGAACCGATTTAGTGTTTTTTAGTTTCAATTTAAATTTAGTGAAATGAGTAGTAGTGCCTCCGTGCCAATAAAGGATGGAGGTGGTGGGGGAAGTGAAGGAGGAGGCGGTGGTGGTGGTAGGTATTACAATTTTTGGAGACTGAAATGCGATCGGCTGGAAAAGGAGAACAGGATCCTCCGAGCGACAAACAAACACCTGAAAACGTTGCTGGCCAACGCCTCCAACGAAATTGGCAGTTTGAAGGGCCTTGTCTCAGAATTGGAGGAAACTTGTCAGACGGGAGGAATCATTCCAGATTTTCGCGAGTTGAAATCTCTCAAGGAGCAGGATGGGCAGGATAACGGGCCATTATCACTGCTTCCTGAAGAGGTAACTTAATTTTAACTTCTTTAATTTTAACTAATTAGCTAGGTAATTAAAAATGCCGTTGGTACAATGAATTACATTTATTTACAGATGTGGGAAGCGATTTTGGACAAAGTGGGAAGCTCAATAGACATTCAAAACTTTTGCAAGGCCTTTCCAAGCTGGGACAGAATCCTGCACCGGACCAAGCAGGCCTGGCTATTCGACCAAGTGTACCCCTCCCTCTTCCCCTACCTCTCCAAGGAGGAAACGCTCACGTGTCGGCTAACCTGCAAGCGCTGGGTCTCCGCCGTCGACCACTTTCTCGAAAACAACCAAGTGCGCCGTCCACCTCCTCCGGACTGGCCCGGCCCTGTGCTGCGTCTCCGCACCCTTTCCAGCTGGCTAGCCAAGAATCGCCTAATCACCAACGAAATCACTCCCCTCAAATCCGAAATCCTGGAACGGGAAGCCGCAAACCACCACCCCAGAAACCCCATTCTGGGACGAGGCGTCACGTTCAAATTCGAACCGGAGTCCCCCCACTCCACATCCTTCCTCACCAAATTCGGTCGTCACATTTGGTATCTCCGCATCGAAAGTCGTCAAAATGGTGCCTCCTGGCTCTTCTGGCGCCTGGTCGAAATCCTCCCTCTAGTCCCGAATCTCAAAAAGCTCGACATTTCCATTAGACCCGTGGGCGCGCCCAGTGGAGTAGTCCCGTCCTATATGGAGGCCTTGGAATCTCAATGGAAGCAAAATCACCTTCCTCCCCTTCCCCATCTCGAATCTCTCGAAATCAGCGAGCATGACCTGTTCCACGGGTACATCCTCAAAAACGTGCTCATTTCCACGTACGCACCCGCTATCCGCCGCCTGGGTATTAACCAGTACTCCGTCGACCCCTCCAGCAATCTGGCCAATCTCACCGAGTTAACCTTGTCCGCCGACACTGACCACCAAATGGAGTCCCTGCTCCGTCTCCAGAGCCCCGTGATGCGGCTCACCCTCTACATCACCTACAACGACCACGACGTCAATCAGGACTACCCCAACCTCCAGTTGGTGTTCAATGGCGTCCAGCACTTCAAGCACACGCTCCGCTCACTCTACATCCACTTTCCGGGACCGCATTCCTCGGTCAACTGGGCAGGATTGTATCACCATCTTCCCCCCTTGGCACTGCCCCACCTCACCACGCTGGGCTTGCGGGAGTGCACGCCACTCTCCTTCAATCTAGTGGCCCACCTCCAGTCCTCCCTCCAATACCTCCACATTTACTCGTATCGGTTGAGGGAGGGCGTGTCCCCTGTGGAGTATCACAATGGGGGTCACGCAGAACTTTTGGACATTCACCAGTGTCTTCAGAATCCGCATCTGTACGTGTCGTCACTTGACAGTGGTAACGCCACCACCTCCACAGCGTTGTATCACAGCAACATGTGGCGTCTCCTCCCGAAACTCAGGCAGTTCACGGTGACCATGGACAATAACGAGATGGTGGAGCGGTCCTACTCCAGAGAGACTTACGATAAGCTGCAGGCGCTGGGCAGGAAAAATGATAAGGCGGTTAGGATGGACTACTTTTCCCATGACGCTGCACAGCAGCAGCCGCCCATTTCTCGAGGCTGATTATATGATTAATTAAAATTATGTATCGTGATTATGAATTAACTATTTCGTTCTTTTACTGGAAATAAATGTACGTTTCAATTGACTAAAAGGTGCTTTAAACTAATTATTTTTTTATTTTTATTAGTGGAGTTGGTATATATAATAGTAATTTTAAATTAATTTGTGAGATGGGGTAACTCAATATTCATAGCTCATGTTTTACATTAAAACCTCCTTCGGCGTTTAATAATCCTTCAGGTAATTGATCCGGGTCGATAATCTCCAGTAGCTTGGGTTCCCAGTTTGAACGGTCCTGGCCGTACAGGCTTATCACGGATCCGGCTCTTTCGCTCAGCGGTGAGTACATGTTCTTGAAGGAGTCGGGGAAGTTGACGATTATCACTTGCTCCATGTCTGGAGAGGCGAACTGGGCACGACGTCGGGCTACTTCCTGGAGAAACTTTTTGTCTGCAATTTAACAAGCAATTAATTAGCATTAGAATTTTTTACCCTGATAACCTATGTGAGCAGTTAAAAAATACTTACGCTCAGCGCAGGCGTGCTTTTGAGGACTGAATCCCGCAGCGTTTGTAATATACTTGAATTGTGTAATCTTGCATCCTTCAGCCCGTAACTGTCGCACGTGGGCGTCAGATTCCTCCTGGAACATGAGCATGTAGCGAGCAAGGCGCTCGGACGCTGAAGCCCCGCCTGCCAGAAAACCGCAAATGTCCCAGTCTCCCATGTTGATGTAGAGCACTGCCAGGAAAAAATTACAAACATTTACTATTCAACATTTACGGAAATAATTCATGAAGCATGGCCTTTGATAACACTTACAAGGCCTGCCATGCTTATCGGTGGTCTTTCTAGAGTACGGAAATCTTTCTCGCATTTCCTCCCAGTCCTCCTCCAGAATCGTGTCCATCCTTTGCTCAGCTCTAAATTCCAGGTACTGCAAAAAAAATGGAGGAAATATTTCAGGAACACTAAAAAATTGCTACTTAATTACCACTCCATTTAAAACTTACCTTTCTCAGCAAGTCTGCAGTTTTCTCCACACTGAACCCCCGTTTCCCGAGCCAGTGTGCCAGGAAGTAATCCTCCGCCATGTACTCCGCCGTGAGCTCCTCCTTCACAATCTCCCTCAACTTCCCCACAGCCAGTTTCTGTTCTGGTGTCAACTTGTCTGGATCAAAGGCATCACAACACCACGTGGCCGAATACATTGCCACAATCACAACCACAAATACACTGATGCTATTAACTGCCCTCATTGTTACTCACGTTGTTATAATAATAAATTCAAAAAAAATTTGGTTTTGTAATATGCTACACAAGACAATATTTGAGGAGAACGTGCATTCCGCAAACTAGGACTAAACTATTAGTATGGTTTAAAGCTTAAAGTATGTTTGGTTCTCTTATCATGATCACATTAGCCAGGCCATCCATGTATTTGAGTAGGTATCCAATTGTACCCAACGACCCTTATTTGTTCATCGTGGAATTTGTACCAGTGCAGTAGGTATTGCGTAGGTATATACGCACATGTTGTGGGGGTGGCGCAATCAATGCTGCTTGCGTCGCATTTTCTGTGAAAAACGGCCATGGTGGTCGCTTGGCGTGGGGAATGGCGTGCCCCGAGAGCGTGACAGGAAAAAGGTCATCGGGTACGAACGGTAATATGGCTTCAAATGGACAGCAACATGCACGCATGCATTCAAGCTTACTGATCTCTGTATTTTTCCCCCTTTTCAACTTTTAAATGTGCATCTGAATACATTATTACAAACCTGTTTAAGCAGTGAAGTAAGTAAACTGCTTGGTTTTCCTCGTTGTTTAAAACGCAAACCAAACAGGAAGTGCTGAGGCATTTTGTTGCGCTCTTTGTTCATTTGAGGTAGATGGACAGTGTGCCCCAACCAGAGTGAGCCAAACTTGGCAGAGTAAATCTTCAGCAAAATGGAAAAGACAAAACAAAAAGTGGTCCCTTTTGACAACAGCAGTTAACAGCACATTTAAAAAATGACTAATTAATCTACTTGTCGTTAACTATTATAATCTTACAAGGGCCAGATCCTGTACTGCTGCGGGTAAGTCTTGATGGTTGGAATTTGAAATATATTTTTTAAATATTGCATTGTACTTTTAATTTAATGGTAATTTGTTAAAATAAGCACTTTAAAATGTTTTTCAGGGACGATAAGCTAAATGGATGAAGATGGAGAAAATATGCGAGGTTCAGGTTCGTCCTCCTCTATCCTCCCACAACCTCCATCATCAAAGACTGCAGCCGAGGTGACGGCATCATCCTCCTCCTCCTCAACAACTGTTAAAATGAAGGGGATTGAAGCGGCTCACGATTTAATCACCTCATCTGAGGAATCTGAGGATGAGGGTCGAGATGACAAGAGTACAAGAAACGTTCGAAAATCATTCCCTCCTCCACAAGCTAGTCATGGTAAACGGAAAGCGTCTGGCGATATCCTGGTGCTGGAAGAAATAACGTCTGGAAGTAGTGAAGATGGTTACGAGGCGGTTAGTAGTAGTAGTGAGGATGGCCTCCAAACAGTGAGCGAGGAAGAAGAGGAAATTGAGAAACTGGAGACTGAATCTGTTGGAACTAGTCAACCGGAAGTTCCTCCTCCTGACGTTGATTCCGAGTCGAGAAATGAACAGGATTTAATGCTTCTTCTCCGAACGCTGGAGGAGAATCCGGAGGAAACCCCGGAGGAGAAGCGAATTTGTTTCTACTGCTTCCGCGTGGGCCACATTACAGTCGGTTGTGACGATAAGAAGAATAAGGCAACGAGAAGGTGCCCGATTTGGCTCCAAGGCATGCGACAGCGACGCTACATTTTCTATGACATGAATCCGAAAACTCTGGAGAGGCACAAGGAGTAAGGAGACCGTTCGTCACAAAAGGAAGAGGCTCAGGAGGAATCATCAGATAAGGCACGAGAATTTGGAGGAGTTGAAGAAAAGGAGGGAGCGCCTGGAGACTGCCCAAGAACTTCTGGATATGGCTCAGAAACTGATGGAGGAAAAGTGATGGAGGAATCAGCACAACTGGAGAAAATGTGCGTTTTGAGTCATTTAAATTATTTAAAGTTTGTGTGAATTTAATAGTTCAAAATAAATTATTTTCACGTTTCTACATAACATAATATTCATAGCAGTTTTGTGCTAATAATTTTATCTGGGGTTTATAAATTAATATAAATTAATGGCAGTTTAATTGTATGGGGCACTGTGAGAAATCTTGAGACTAAACTTAAACCTGCATTAGATAGACATACATAGATAGTAAAGTGATTTGATAATTATTCACATGTAACAAGTTGGAGTTCTGATGCATAGACAACACAAAGTCAGTTTTCGCTGTGTTAGATCATATTTTTTATTATTTGTTGTTATTCCATTTTAATTGCTTGAGTATGTCCACTTGTCCACTTGAAATGAACAAGTAGACTTGTACTTGTACAACGATCCAATTAAGTATAAAAATGCTCAAAGTCATAGGAAAAGGTATTTAAAGATCGTAATAGCCTTGACTATAGGTATTTCAATATTATTATCGTCTTCTTGATAGATTCCACTGAACCAGATCAAAGCATTCAAACTTGTTTTCCTCATCAGGTCCCCTTCTTAATTGTCACAAGCTAGATGCTAAAAATGAAGGTAGTTGTGCTTGTGTGGAAGGTACCTTTGTCCCGTCTGTATGTACAACGAATTTTATGATACATGATGATTACGTAGAAATTCTAGGCTATAATCTAGATACCAATAAACGTGCCAACATAATACCTATGTCGTATTTTAGATGCATGCACACTTGCACACGTATTTATATTGCCTTGTAAACTGTCAAAGAACCTTGTAAAATATCGGCAGGCATTGAACGCATTTGCATAGTTAACTAGCTGCTAGTGTTTGTTACTAGTTAATTGTGTATGTACTTAGGTATAATGCATATTCTGAAGACAGTAATATTTCATTCGTTCAGTAGAGCATTCCAAGTAGCGCACATCTTCAGACTGTTTCATTTTACTGCACTAATTGACGAAAAAACATGATTTCAATTTTATTAGCTTTCGTGACGAGTTTAAGTTTCTTCCTTTTTATTTTACGAAAAGAAAAATCTAATCATAATGATCTGCCTCCCGGTAACTATTCATATTTAATTGAAATTAGTTAACAACATATTAATAAAATTTATTCTTTTGTTTTTGAAATCATAGGACCACTTGGCCTGCCACTTGTTGGAAACCTTGTCCAAATGGGCGGCACGCCCCACCTCCAATTTTGTCGCTGGGCCAAAAGTTACGGAAAGATGTACACAATCCACCTCGGCACCAAACCAACCCTCGTCGTCAATGACGCAAAACTGATCCGGGAACTTTTTGGACTATCCGCAGCCACGGGCAGATTAAAAACCGAGTTTTTGTCCATCCTGTCGCAGGGCAGTTGCGGATTCTCAAATTCGGAGGGAGCCGCATGGCAGGAGCAGAAGCGGTTTTGCTTGCGAGCCCTGAGGCAATTCGGATTTGGTTGGGGATGCCGGATGGAGCCTGTAATCCTCTCCCAGGCTCAAGAAGCCGTTGCTAGGATAGCGGGTGAAGGGGGAAAGAGTGCTTATCTGAGCGAGATAGTCAGCCATTCAGTAAGCAACGTACTCTGGACCATGATAACTGGAGAAAGGCTGAGGACAGACGAGTCACAAATTGGGCCTTTGTTAAGCGAGTGGGTGGAATGCTTGCAAGTTGCGACAAAGACTGGTCTAATATTTTTCTCCTGGATTAAGTATCTCGCTCCAGAGCAGTCGGGTTATCAGCGATACCTTCGAGTGTGCAGTGATATCCGCCGCTTTGTTGAAGCTGATTTTAAGGCTCATCAAAAGTCTAGAGTTCCAGGGACACCGGCTCGAGATATGATTGACGCGTACATCGAGATGGTGGAAAGTTGCGAGGAGGCGAGCGGATCCACATTTTTCGGGGAATCTGGCTGGAAGCACAGTTTTGCGAGTGTGGTGACTCTGTTGGTGGCTGGAGGCGAGAGTACCGGGACGATGCTTAACTGGATAATAATTTACTTGAGTGTTTATCCAGGAACTCAGCGGAAATTGCAAAAGGAGATTGATTTGGTCATTGGGGCAAAAGGAGACCCGAGTCTGGGAGACAAGGTGAGGATGCCATACACGGAGGCAGTGATACTTGAGGTGCTGCGGATTTCCACGCTGGTTCCGTTTGGATTTATGCACGAGCTCCTGGCTGAAGTCCAGTTTCAGGGTTATCAGTTGCGGAAGGGAACGCTGCTCATTGCAAATCTGCACCATGTGCATCGTGACAAGGGGATTTGGGGAGATCCGGACAATTTTAGACCAGAGAGATTCCTGGAGGTGGGAGGGGAGAGATTGAAGGAGTTTGTAGTGTCGTTTCAGCCCGGAAAGAGAACATGTCCTGGTGAACGACTTGCTAAGGATATCATGTTCTTGTTTTTGGTCAAGTTACTTCAAAAGTATACATTTTCTGTGGATAAATCCGGCGGAGTGGATGCGGGGGAATACTTGGAGCCAGAGTGTGGGTTCGCCTTGTTGCCCAGGAAGCACAAATTTTTAGTCAACGCGAGGAATTAATTGGATTTTTAAAAGTCGTACGTTTGTAATTGATTAAAATGATTCCAGTCAGTCGCTTTAAACTTTAAACAATTCGTATAATGTATATAATATTTCTCATATGGTATTATTTTTTTCGACAATCCATAGCAAGTTTAGTTAAGTGATTCGTACCACAATATTTTTTTTACCGTAACATATTCTGGGGTTTCACCTTTAAAGTTGTAGTAATTAATTAAGACAGATCTCTAAGTCCTGGTAACCTCATTTAAATTCTTATATTTCGAGGAGAATTTGTATAATTTATTTATAAAAATAAATATAATTTAAGACATGGGTAATGATGATGATTGAGTTGATTGCTCTGTTTATTTTTCATTAACTGGTTCACTAATGGCGGAATATTTGTCAAAATATAATCATATTTTTTTTGTATTATATTTCATTTGATGTCTGACTCTCAAGTTGTATGTAGAGTAGTAAGTAGTCCAGTTTTACTGCAATCATTTTTATGGCATGACGGTGATGATGACGACACATCCGATTCACCTGAAAACCCGGAAACCAAGCACGTATCCTCCTTCGCAGGTACTGAAAAGAGGAAATGGAATTACTAGTCCGACCGAGTCCGAGTTTGATCTTTGGCTACAAAGTCATCATAATCTTTCTTTGACTCCATCCAAACCTGAAGGAAATTTTGAATGATAGATGTATGTACGCACCACGAGAACCTTTTCTCAACATACTTTGTTTTTGGAGATTGTAAATGTGTTTTGTGTACGTTTTTTCTCAATTACATTGAACATTAAATTTTTTAATATTTTATATTAATACTCCAATAAGGATATATAGTAAAAAGCTAGATAACACTACTTTTTCGTTAAATTTAGGGTCTTATAATTAGTTATTTCCGCCATAATGGGCACCAGGTTGCGATAATGTCTACACCTTAACCAGTCATCATCTCCATGAACTCTGCGTGAAAAAAAAGAATCAAATATTTTATTCGGAACTTTTATCGTATGCCTTATCGGGTAAAAATGAGAAAATCCTGTACCGTCAAAGTCCACAGTTCCGGAACCGTCCTCGTCAATTTCCTCAATCATGCCGTCCAGATCCTCGTTTGTGAGCGTGTCGTCAATTTCGTGGAGAATTTGCTTGAGGACGGCGGTGGTAATGTAGCCTTGACCTGGAGGAGTGGGAGTAAGGACGCCATATTGACAACCATTTTTGGAATAAAATATACTTTTAAAGGTCAGTTTTGGTGTGTGCATTGTACAAACCTTCCTTATCGTAAATACGGAAAGCCTCCTTAAGTTCCTTCTGGATATCCTCGTCGTCCTCCTCAACAATGAATTTGGCGGCGAGAATGGTAAACTCCTCAAACTCAATTTGTCCTGAGCCGTCCTCGTCAATCTCGGCGATAGTCTCCATCAGGGTCTCCTCCGTGAAGGCTGTACCCATCATCCTGAAAATGGAGCCCACCATCTCGGGAGTGATGTACGTGTTGCCCTGCGAGAAGGTGTCGAACGCCTTCTGCAAAACTATGCAAATTTCATACACTCGTAATTTCCGGTCCCCAAAAATTCTTTCCATTTTGCATGCAATTTTGATGAGTACAAATACTTACTGGCAATTTGTTCCTTGTCGAGATCACCCTAAAAAATTTCGAATAAAATGACAAAATCAAAATTTGCATTTTTCCTTATTATCCAATTAATAAATATAAATTAGATATATTTCACTGACCATTTTTAGTGCTTGTTATAAATCCTCTCCCTCGAAAACTTTCCACTCACAAACGGAAACGCTACTCTGTACCAGCACCACCGGAAGGAACTCACAGAGAAACGTGATGACGATTCAAAATCTTCAGCAGGACTGGCTAGAATAACCCGCATTACTTTTTGTCCCCAGAACATTTTTTCTCCCTCTATCTTCCCGTTTCTATAGTTAGATTGAGTAGTCATCTAGAGCTCCTTAACACAAAAATGCATAGACGCTCGTTTATATCCCGTATGAATTATTATTATGAATAGAACAAAGTTGTTGTTGAATTCGGCGGAAATATAATGGGAATGTATATAATTTTCTGCTATGTCTCCAGACACAATCCTCTTCGCTTCCTCCTCGACTCGTCGTCGTCGTCATCATGTTATCATTGTCATGTGAATGCACATATATTGATACATACGTAGTGGATTTTTACTACACTTTTTATAATCTATTTTCATGCATTCTTTCTCAACCCCTCTCGCGAGAGTCTTAAAAAGTCGGCTTTTCTGCTGCTCAGGAGACGGAAACATCTACACACGTGCAGGCAGCACAAAAAAATAACTAGCTTTAGTATAGCATATCTCTGTACTTTTTGTTGTTATCGATGTGACTTCTCGAACTTGCACGGAAAATGTGTTGTTCGGAATGTGATAATGATAAGCCCATCCTACACTCCTCTGTTTTTTTCATACAAGAAGTTATAAGCAAAAAGAACGGCACAATTGATTCTTTATATATTCGTCGATATAGGTTTTCGTCAGAATGATAATGGTTTGTAGTTTTGTAGCATTTGTGTTTATGGGTTTACTTAATTGGTAAATACGAAGAAGAAAATATAAAAGTTCACACGGCATGCCAGTAGATAGGTACATGATACATATAGGCTTATATAAAGAAAAGGGATCTTCTCTTTTGTAATTTCCTGATTTACTCACACTTTGTCATTCATTGTTTCTCAATGTGCTTGGGTCATTTACATTAAAACCATTTGCGCAGTTAAGTATTTTATTTACCTGCTGCTGCTGCGTGTGTGAATGACAGCTGTAGAGGTGACAATCACGCGGAGCAATTCACAACAGCGCAACAACAACGGTTTATACGGTCCTTGATATAAAAAAAGGAAAGTACTTTCAAATTCAAGCGCATCTGCAAAACAGGATTAAACCGAAACCGAAACAACTTTATAATTACCAGGTTTCCCTTTCTAACCGTTTCCATAGAAAATAGACAAAGAAGTTATAGCCTGATAAATTGTAAATATATTGAAGAATTGTCGATTGACGAACAGACCATGTTTTGTCCTCACCAACGATTTTTCTAATAGGTAATTTCTTTCCTTACGACTCTCGTCAAAGTCAGCAAAAGTCCACCTCACACACAGCATGAAATCTCTGGGATGTTGCTGCCGGTGATTTGCTGATGACAGCCATACCAAAAAAATGACAAGCAGGTAAAATCCACCACTTTTCAAAACATATCATATTTTTCATCCTCACACACATTTTTTGAAAATAAATCAACAAGGTTCTCAATGTCATATGTCATGTCACATTTAATAGCTCTCTCTCCTCTTCTCGCTACTTAATACGTCCTAAATAGCTTGCTATTTTGACGGATGTGGCAATGGGAATGTCTAATTTCATTACGTTGAAAAACATGACAATTTGTATCAAGAAGCGGAGAGAATATTTTAAAAACATAATGGATTGTTCATAACTACACGAAACTCCTGTAGATTATGTGCCAATATCTGGTTTCGTTCCGTACATGACACCGATAAGCTCAAAATATTAAAGGCATAGATTGGAAATAATATTCTTTCTGAAAAGCTTTAAAGCAAAAATCAAACAAGCACGTTTGTACAGTGCTGCGGGTGTTGTCATCTCGCTGTGCTTTCGAACAAAAATGTATTTTTAGCCGAGGAGAGACAAAAAAACGGAGAGGAGCACATTGTGCAGCACATAATTCAATTATTCGTTTTAAAAAGACTTGTACTCTGACTGACTGACTGAATGGGCGCTTTAAAGAGAGGCTTCCACCACCACCGCCACCGAAAATAACACGAATCTTTTTGTTTTGTCACTATGCCAATTGTCTAAAAAACTTTTGATCAAGTTCCGTTTGGTCGTTTTTATCAACGATTCAGTATATTAGTACATACATGCCATTCTCTCTCATTACTTTGTTGAATGAGCGAAAAAAGCATGCCATTCGCCATGCACTCCACAACACAACACGCCTCCGTCCGTTATAGTTATGGGCATGTAAATTGCAGAGAAGCAGATTAATTCTCATCTCGATGGAATCTCGTCATCATCATTTTGGCTGCTGAGGAAATGGGATTTTCGGTGTTGCAGATAGATAATATGCGCCACTGTGCTTTATGTGTGTGTGCAGTGCATATTATTGTTCTCGTTTACATAAAAGGGGCCTGGAACACGGCCAAATTGATGGGAAAACTGATATCGAAAAAAATAAAAATATAAAAACCTATTTATTTTTTGGAGCCATCAGACCTTGCCATCTATATGCACTGTCCATAATAATGAAATGAAAACGATGATGATAACATGGCTTACTGCTTTGACCGACATTTATTGAATCATGCTAGATTTTCAATTTTACACACCCTTTGCTCAAATATAAAAGTCATATGAGGTTATCATCCTAATCCTTAGCTAACTGTAACAGATAAGTGTAAAACCTTAGATAAGTGTAAAAGCGTAACTTTTTTTCAGGTTTTGTATCCCTTTGCCCCTAGAAGCAATTTGAGCCTATTTTCTCTTTTTTCCTTCCTATTAATCAGCATAGCACATTGTAAAGAATGCGAGTGTTGACAGTGTCGAGCATGAAGCGTTTCTTTTTTTGGATATCCGTAGGATTCTTTTCATTTATTAAGCAACACTGTACAAAATAGTATCCTACTTTCATTCCAGCACAGCAAATTCCTGGAAACTATTGTGTCCAAGGTAAACAATAAGTGTATCTATTATTTTGTATTAGCAGCATTTCCAAGGTCGTCACTCTAAAATCATCAACTTTGCAGCTGCCTTGCCTTGTGTTTCTTGGCTATATAAAGGCTTGCCTATTTGTCGTTCAATGTCAGTCAGAACAAAGCCGTTCGTTTACTTGAATCATTACCGATAATGGACACCATTTGCCGAGGAAAATCGTTTTTAGAAGAATTTATCTGTATTGACTTCGTTAATTACATTACTATTTGAACCAATGCGTGAGTTTTTCTATTCAGAGGATCATGATGATTTTACTTGAGAACATGTACTGAAACCTTAACTGAACGTTTGTAAATTTTAATTACCTACTTTGATTTTGAGTATTTAACAGAAGAATAATACTATATCCGACAATGTTAATGGATTTTTAGATCTACAAAATACTATCACCTTTCTCCCTGTCCTATCCAATTATCTACCTGCATCATTTTAAATTCGATAAAGCAAGTCTGCAGTTACAGGTAAATGCATAGTTTAATTTTGACTTGTATGTATAACCTTACTAACACCTTGAGCATAAAAAATAGAGATCTTACAAACAATTATTGCTGAATGCAGGGAAACAATTACACATCTACCGAAAGTGATTTTCTAATTTAAAAATACCCTATCTTTTCTGCTGAACGTGCACAAGAAGAAATGTGATGATGAGGACATAACGTGAACACCGACCACTGACTTGTGACTACCATAGGACGAGTTGTCGTCGTCGACTATATATAACCTTGCTAAGTATTTGATATATTTTTAAGTGCATAATTTTACATTCTACATATCAATAAGATCAATCATCATCTGCACAAATCAGACTGGCAATTAATGAAATATAATAACCTTCTCATGGACCGCTGCTACATTTATTATGATCAGTGTAAAATCTGCATGTTTTATTATGGTTCTATCGGTTCAAGTAATGCATACATATTTATTACACTATCCGACAATCTCTAATATGAAAAGTGACTGTCCAAAACAAGTAAACTGAAATTACTAGTTTTCAGTATTATTTTACTCCTGTCCAATTCCCGTACTATTGTACAATCTTTCTTTCTAGCTTATATCTTTTAAGCGTCTTAACAGTGAAATGCTTTTTAGGTGGCCGATAACAAAATTGAATGCCCAACTTGACAAGTTGACAGGAAAAATTAAAACAGGGGCCGAAGATTACTGATCTGACTAATAGTTCGACAGATATAGAATTATACAGAAAAAGAATTTATTTATTTATATGCCTTAAATATTCTTTAAATACAACATTTTTTTAATTGAAGAGTTCTTTAAATGACATTCACTTCACATAAGACAATAGTACTCAATTAATCAGATCAATATCGAGGCATTGTTGGCGAATAAGGCGGGGGCGGGGTCTCGCTATTCCGTTCCCCATCCATCATAACTACTTCGTAGTGAAATGCTGAAAGAAGATAACGATAAATGGAACAAGTTATGAATTACCCATAATAAACTATTTTGGAGTAGGTATTTATTGGTTTTTAAAAATGATACCTCCATTTTCTTCACCGTGGTCATGAGTAGGCCCCTTGGCAGAAGGAATAACATCCCCAGCATCCTGATTTCCGGAGGCGCCGCTGTGACTGTGAACGGGTACCAAATTTTGCGGAGGTGTCGACCTGTCCAACCGAAAGTTATAGACTCGACTGGTTGACGCCACTTCCGCTGGATATTACAAAAGTGAATTTCTCAAATATAATGACATGAATTTCAATGAATTTTTGTGAACGCTCCTTTAAGATACATACTTTCGTATTAACTCACCTGTAATCAAATGAGCGACAACGGGAGTCCTGCGTGATCGCCTTGATCTGGGTCTGTGGGTCGAGGCTCTTCGCTGCTGCCGCTGAAAGTAGCAGAATTCTGCAATTACTTTAACAAGCCATCTGAGACTTGTGACTAATGCCACTCCCGTTAGGAATATAAGAAAGGATATCTTCCAGTCGCTCCAGTCATCGTCTTTCTGGCCATTTTGATCATTGGAGGAAGGAGCTTTTGTTGTGTCCACGGCGTGTTCGTTTTCAGTACTGACCGGAACCTGTGGCGGGATGGAGTTCAGGTTCGTCCCAGTACCCTTGACTGTGAGATCGTGACCCCTTCCAAAGCCCAAATCATGGATGGGTGGCAGATCCATAATATTATTGAATTGGTGGGGAAATCCACACACTTCATCCCCTCCACCTAATATTATAACGAAGATGATTAAAAACGTACTTGTTAGTAATTTTACTGATGCCATTTTCTAACACGAAAGGGATCAAAGCAAGAAATTAATTATTTCGACGTGAGAAATGTATGGACGACGGGTAGTGGGTAGATTGGGTGAGTTGTCACTTATAAAATTGACACGTCACTTGTTTTTCAGATAATTCAAGACAAAATTAGCAACCGGATGGATGGCAAGCTGATGTTAAGAAAAATGATATCATATCATGTAGCATTATGGCCAACTTACATAAAATGTAGAGCTGTTCAGTACACAAAGGAACAATGCGCCATTATCTTAGTTTTTATTGTCCTAATAAAAAGCATCAGTTTCTTAGTATCAGTTGGGAGTTTCTTAGTAGTCATTATACATACTTAAGAAATTACGCAAGATCATAAATATTATGTCAAAAATGAAGCGGGGAAACTTAAGACTGCATATCCGATTTTTTAGACTGTTTCATTTCGCTCATTTCACTTCAAAATGACGATAATACGCCATCCGAAAATAAATGTATTCTTGCGCAATTAATACCGACGTGTCAGTACATGTGTACGCATCTATTTTTAATCTATGACCAGGTCATTTTGTAACAGGATGATCGAGTGTTATTTTAAAATGATTAAGGAAAATGATAAGGGAACTCCCCTAATCCCAATTATCAACTCCAATTATAATTGCATGTACAGTAAGTAGCAAGACGTATATGCTGCAAACGATTTGATTTTTGATTGATCGATGATGATGATGATTGCACTCTGCTCGAGTGACAGATGGAAAAATAGAAGTCCATGAAAATAAGTTTAAAGGTTATGTCTGTTGGACGTATGGTTGATTTTCAGGGTCTTGAAGAGATGCACATACGACGGAAGAAGTATGCGGAAAGTCAGGAAACGAAAGATGAAGGGAAATCCTAAACACAGATTTCAAGAGAGTACAAGTACAGGGTTTAACCATGATGATACTTGTGATTTTTGTTTGGTATTTCCTACATGTTTCACACATCAATTTCCATGTTCCGAGATTCACTGAATTGGCTGGTAATTTGTAAAAAAAATGATTATCTGTTTACACAAGGCAATTAGTTAGTGTCGGCTGCAAATGATATCCCAAAATAATTGATACGGGTGATGATGCTGAGATAAGCAAGCGTAATAATTGTCGTCTGCTCAAAAGAGCCTTCCAGCTGCATATCTAAACGTGAATGTTAAACGTTGTATGTCAGTGACTGATAAAGATAACACATTATGCGCCGTGCCCTTGACAGAGTAAAAAACGCGACGTTTTTACCCAACTTGAAAGCGTGCGGATGAATATTTGGACAGGTGTCAATTTTAATTGATGTGCTTTCCAATAATTAGCTTAACGCAAATCAATTGATCTAATCATCGACAGGTAATACAAATGGTTAAATCCCTTTCATTTAATATTCCAAAAAACATGCTCCAGATTATTCTTACACAATTTACAATCAATCATCCGTAATAACGAAACGTTGTTTTTCCAGACCGACTACGAAATCACCTTGTAATATTGGAACCTGCTACTTATCTTTCCATGCCTTCACTCACGCCACCAGCATTCCTCAATGCTAACTGGACAATGGGTGAGAAATCATATTTAAGCCGGCCGAACTCCACTGCAAAAATCATTCCAGCCTTTTCTTCTGTCCTCTCAGCAACTAACGAAAAAAACAACAACAAGTAATTGTTCAACATGAAGGTTCTCTTCGTTGCCCTTTTCCTCGTTGCAGGCGCCTTCGCAAGAAGCGCAGTGCAACAGCAATCCGTTTTTGCTGAAGGACCAGCTTGCCGTAAGCCTCCTGACATATTTTATACACTATAGTACACAATTTATGCAAAATAATTAACTAATTTATTGATTGAATTGCAATTTATAGCAATTGACGATCCTCTGCTCGCTGATGGCCCACTCGCCATCAACGTCACTCTCGAACCCATCATCAGGCTCGATGACGGCAGCGTGATCACTAATCTGATCGCCACCGGCTTGTCCACCCTCAAGTACACCGTCGACATCAACGCCATCCTCCTCTCAGCCACTTTCGAAGTGACCCTCGAGAAAACCGCCGGAAACGCCTCCTTCGTCGCTAACGGACACATTGACGCCAGTCCCTTCGAAGAGGAGACCATTCCCCGTGGTGACATCGCAGGATCCGGATTCGGCTCACTTTCCGCCACCAACGTTCATCTTAAGGGACGTGCCGCCCTTTTCGTCAACATCATCGGAAACAAGGTCACCGTCCGTACCCTCACCCTCGAGACCGTCAGCTTTGACTCCCTCGCCGTTGACCTCGGAACTGAAATCACCATCGGAGGAAGCACCGTCGACTGGGCCACTCTTAGCGCCAACATCAAGGTCAACTTTGACCGTGACTTGGCTGCCCACAAGACAGAAATCACCGAGAAGATCCGTCTTGCTGCTAACAACATTGTTGGAGTAAGTTGAATAAGCAAAATGGACAGTTTAAATGAATCGTTATTATTATGAAGGGTACTAAAGGGAAAAATGTTTATTTCTCGTTTATTTTAGAAATACACCCTCGCTGAGCTCATCGAACTCATCAGCGGAGGAGGTGGTGGTGGAGAATGCTAAGCGGATTTTTCCCTTTCTAAATTTTCTCCTTTTCCTTTCGTCTTTCTTTCTAAAAAAATGACTCGTGTTCGCAGAAAAAACAACTCTTCCTCTATTCGATCTAAAAACGATTTTGTATATCTTTTATCTTTAAAAAAATAAACTGAGCAGTTCTAAATCTAAATTATCATGGCAGTTGATTGAAATGATTAATTGTTTAATTCATTTACTAGTAGCTACTTTATCTCCGAAACCACTCTTTCTGCATGCATATTAAACGTCATATCTCCGAAATGTGTTAACGATTTTAATTGTTTTCACTTCTGGACGACTTGGGATCTGCTATTGCGTTCCCTATTGTCCGTGCGTTCCGAACAAAGTGCTGGTCAAATTGGTATGAAACTAACTGATGCATCTGAAAATTAAAATTTGATGTGATTTCGCCTTTTTCTATATTTCGATTGTTCATTGGGTAGCGCCTATTCGTGTTAACTTATAATCTTGGTCTGTATGTTATGTCCTTAAAAGATTAAAGATAGTCCTTCTAAACCATTGAGGTAAATAGTTTTATAGAGGAGGCAATGCAGTGTAAAAAAATAAATTTTCTGTGACTGTTATGTAGTTGCTCAGGTACTTGCAAATGTTTCTAAGGTCTTTTCCATGCTTCGTAGATGGCAATTCGTTGCTAACATTCGATTTTTTAGTAATTTTTTAGATTTCCCATATAGTTACATTGTCACAGATTTTTTACATTGTTTCACCGTCCATAAATATCTAGGTCGTTGTTCTAAACCGATAAACTTGTTAAACTCTGTTTCTTGCTATTGGTTTCTTAGCCAACATGGAAGAAGCTTATTGATTTGTAACGGCCAGCAAGGACGTTCGAAACCATTGCCATTTTAAAATAAATTTTAGGTTTCCAAACGGTCACATGAGGCATGTGGCATTTCATTCGACTTCTGTGGGGTACCCTGAGAACAAATCTGAGAGAATTGTGTTTGTGACGGTTACTATTAATGATGACTAAACGGATCCCACACTGACTGACTGAATGTTTTCGTCGATTTTGATCACTGTCCCTTATTGCTGGTTGTCGTCGTATGTCTGTGTATAATTTTGTAAACTATAATTTGGTCAACGGTGACCGTTACGATTTCGAAATTTTGCAAAAGTCATAAGGCAAGCGATGTCATGACTCCTCTGAATGTCCTAATTTCCAAACCCGTAGTTAAGTATGACTTACAAGATACTAGTTTATTATTAGGTTTGCAATAAGGATACATTATGTTGCCGATATCACAAAATGTCATAAAATCAGCCAAACAGTAATTCTAACGTTTCTGTAAGAAATACATGTATATGTATGTGAATACATCTTTAGCATTTCTAAAGGTTTCATTGTGCATGGCTTTAGTATGTATGAGTATGTACACATGTCAAATGGTTGTTAATAGTGCACAATATTTCCTTATGCCTTAAATACTATCTTTCCATTGACCATTGATAAATTTAAAGCCAATTTGCAGATTGAGATCGGATTGATTGATATTATTGATTTTTTATGAAGATGTATAAACTTAACCTCTAAAGTTTAGAGTCTAAACACTATTACCTTCCACAAGGTCTTCACAGTTGTCAAGTAGTTTTGCACAGAAAATTAATCAACAGATTGAATATACTTTACTTACCATTTATGCAGGTTTATGCACTGCACAGACACCTGAAGTGGAGATACCGTTTGGGAACACACACATTACATACTTCTGACTATGAGCTGAAGTGTGTGTTGATGACTTGATGATCTATGCATTCCTAATTGGTATGGAGATTGAGATAACATTGTCCTTACCTTACCCAAGCAACCTACTTGGAATTATAGAAACTACAATATAGAACTATGATATTGAACGTTATACATAGATGGAGCCTTGAATACAAATAAAAAATAATTTCTCGGATGACAGCTTGGCTAAATTAATATTCCTTTTGGTGACCACCCAGTGGACGTCACACATGGCAATTTGTTACCAACGATGCAAGCGACGGCCGTTTATGGTAAATGTTAATGGTAACTGTGGAACACTATCACTTACCATTTCTGCTCGTAATTGATAACTCACTGGCGTCCATGTGTAATCAAGCTAACCATATGAGCACCCAGGAAAATGCATGAAAAACTTGCAAATAAGGAACTAAATTCAGAAATATATGTCAAGATTAGAAGGATAACCAACCATTGGCAGTGATAAAAAATGTAAAAACCTTTCACCATAGCAATGGAAAACTACCCATCCCAAATCTTTGGTATCAGTCGGATGGCATTTTTTAAAAATCATTCACAGAATATTCATATGGACCGAATAACTTCATTATTGCTCCACCCACATGTCCTTCTAAGAGGACATTTTGTGGATGGGGTAATCTGAGAGATGCCCTCAATTACTATCTATAAAAATGCTGCTGATAGAAGATGTAATAACGGCTCAACTTTGCAACTTCATGAATTATTTCTTGGAAATACCATTCTCCCATTTTACGTTGGAAATTTAAAATATGGGTTTCATCCCATATACCCAACATTTTCCTCTTCTCTTTGAGCTTTTGACATTGTTTTTTAGAGCTAATCCGCCTAATTCTCGCCTATTGAATTGGCAGGAGGAATAGTTGAAAATGCTATTGGTTGTAAGCAACGCAGAAAAAACAAAAATTGCTGACGCATGGCTAACTTTCTGAAACTTTTCAAGACGTTGAGAAAAGCCAGTACGTCTTAAATGGTGGCAACGGAAAATGATATGGCTTGCTACATTCCAAGAATTTTATGGAAATGTCGACGAGATCATTCAGCTAACTTTTCACGCTCGTTTTCAAAATTTATAATTTAATTTGCTTGAAGAAACTAAAAATGCTTTCTAATTTTTCCGCTAACCTTTGAAAACTTCTTACTTATTTATGAAATGTAGTCACTTTATACAATATTAACTAGTTTGTATACTTATAGGTTGTGTGAAGTGGTTAATTGTTTGTGACTAAAACCAAAACCTATTTATATTTTAATGGGGCAGTATGATACTAAATGTAACTCTTTGGAATGGTAGTTTGCAGATGTGAGAGACCACATCGCCCTAAAGCAAGCGACCGGTCTCAAAATTTTAATGATCTATCCCTACGAACAGCCAAAGCCTCACTACACACTACAAAGGGATGTTTCAAGCTAATTAACTTGGAACAGTAAACACCTTAAAAACAGAATATCGGAATTATTATTTCTGATATGAGCATAACTATCAAGGAAGTTGGAAGCAAATGCGTAATTTGTTTTTGATGGCATTCATAATGCTGACAATGACACGTATGACAAGTAAAGTTATGTAAGGAAATTAGTTTATTTCTGGGTAAAAAATACTTTGGGTATGTTTTATTTTTGGCTTTCTTATCTCGGAATATCAAGGTACGTAATTCCGACGCCTTATAATTCACCGTTAATTCGTAAACTATGTGCCGATAGACTACGTGGAATAACAAGAAACGATCCGAAATGTCACATAACAATTGCTCAACATGGGTGATGTGATAAGGAACACTTGGACTTTGAAAGGATTAGCACACAGTGGTTATATAATAAGCACATATAATTCACAAAGTATTGCGAATAGTGTAACTTTATAATTTTGTTCATGCAGTCTGTAATATTAAATCAATTGACATTTTTAGCCGTTTTATTGTCATGAATTTTTAAACATGTAGCAGGTAGCATTTATTACTAGCGCTTCTGTACATTATGAGTTTACTTTGTGTCTGATCCGACGGCATAATAATTCGAATCCAATAAACCATTGTTTAATACTAACTAGAGTCCTTCCTTGATTATTAGAAAACCACGATTTTGTCTAAGCACCGGTTCATCACGGCCTTACAAGACACTAGTTCGCGTTCTCACTGACATCCTTCAATACATATTTCCACCTGCGCCGTATTTTGACACATGTTACCTTCAACTGATGCTTATCATAAAAAAAGTCACAACGATTTGGGGACAAATCAAAGCACTTTCGAAATGTTGTTATGTATGCCATCTCCGGAGATCCCAATGTTGCATGCAACGTGGGGCTGATTTCTTATCACCTAACATCGATACTTATCATTTTTCCGCAACAAAGAAATCGTATATAAACTCGGGCTCATATCCATTCAAACATCATTCCAGCTCTCTCCACCACATCACACCCCACCAGAAAAATTCAACAAAACCAACCAAAAAAACGTCAACATGAAGGTTATCTTCGTTGCCCTTTTCCTCGTTGCAGGCGCCTTCGCCAAAAGCGCAGTGCAACAATCCGTTAATGCTGAAGGACCAGCATGTCGTAAGCCACCTAACTTAAAAATAAATTGTTTTAGCCCTACAATTGGAATTTAAAGTGGACACATCTTTTTTTCTGTAGCTCTGCCTGATCCATTGAACGCTCCAGGACCACTCCCAATCAACGTCACTCTCGAACCACTCATCAGGCTCGACCAGGGAAGTCAAGTCACCGACCTTGTCGTTGAGGGCCTCACAAGTCTTCACTACAAAATCGACGTAAACGCCCTCCTCCTCACGGCCTCTTTTGAAGTCACTGTCGGTGCCAAAGGAAACGCCAGCTACACCGCTACCGGTCACATTGACGCCAGCCCCATCAGCGAGGAGACCATTCCCCGTGGTGACATCGTAGGATCTGGACTCGGAAAGATTGACGCCACCGGAGTTCATCTTAAGGGACGCGCTGCCCTCTTCATCAACCTCATCGGAAACAAGGTGAACGTGCGCACTCTTAATCTGGAGACCGTCAACTTTGACTCCCTCGCCATTGACCTTGGAACTGAAATCACCATCGGAGGAAATCCCGTCGACTGGGCTGACCTCAGTGCCAACATCAAGGAGAACTTTGACCGGGAATGGGCTCAACACAAAGCTGAATTGACGGAGATTATCCGTGGAATTGCTAACGGAATCGTTGGGGTAAGTTGATCAGCACATACAACCTGCGTAACAAAGTAACTTGCATTGATATTTTTCCCGATTTTATTCTAAAGCTTTTATTTTCTTTCCAGCAATTCACTCTTGCCGAGCTCCTCGAGCTGATCGGAAGTATTGGTGGTGGTGGTGGAGAATGCTAAGCGGATTTTTCGCTGTCTA
>CM023203.3:6469616-6495663 GCA_004115045.4 Sinella curviseta
AATATCGTCTCTCGTCTTTCCTTTCACCAAAGAAGCGATTCTTGTACTTCTACTTACTCTTGATTCGATTTAAATGTAATTTTGTATCACTTTTCTGTTTTTAAAATAAACTGGTTTTCCCTGAACCGTAATACTACATTGCTGATTCATATAACTACAATGATTATTTATACATTTGTAAAATAATGTATTGCCGCCTTCACCATAAAATCTTAAACCGTCATAGTATTGATTTTTGCGATGGCTTAAAGAAATGTATCTGGAAGCATTTCTGCAACAGACAATCGCGACATATTATTATTGCATGAATGAATATTTATTGATGATACTTCTACAAGCATTCAATATCACATAATGCCTAACTATGGTTTCACCACTGCTTACTTTCTCATTATGCTTTATTCGTTTTTTACAATTTTCAGAGTACATTAGGAAACCATGGTTTTTATATCTATATATACAAAGTTGGAATATGCAAATTAGGCAAATTCGTCGACACCTTTGGGTACCTCTAACACCGGCACCACGCAGTCCACAATAATAAATTTGGTATCAAATTAAAGGCACAGCTTCCCTAACGGAACCTACGTTGAATTTTTTTCAAAAGTCCAACCGTGTCGTCAGTAATTCAAAAGAGAAAAACTGACATTTTTACACAACTTTACACGTTGTATCTACATGCTACCTACATAGGTACGCGTTCTACTGAATATAATTTACGTAATCAAATACAAGCCAAGTTGTATTATAGGTATTAGTAGTTTCTTTTTGTAATGGAAATACATATAAGTGGGAGGAAAAGCCGTGCAAGTTGGAAGAAAAGCCGCGCAAGTTGGAGGAAAACCCGTACAAGTTGGAGAAATAGCCGTGCAAGTGGGTGCAAAGGCTGTGCAAGTGGGAGGAAAAGCCGCGTAAGTTGGAAGAAAGTCGTTGCCCAGAGGGGAAGTGTCGTGCCCAGAGTGGAAAGTCGTGCTCCAGAGGGGAAGGCCGTGTCCCAGAGGGGAAGTCGTGCCCCAGAGGGGAAGGTCGTGTCCCAGAGGGGAAGGTCGTGTCCCAGAGGGGAAAGTTGTGTCCCAGAGGGGAAAGTCGTGCTCCACAGGGGAAAGTCGTGCTCCAGAGGGGAAAGTCGTGCTCCAGAGGGGAAAGTCGTGCCCCAGAGGGGAAAGTCGTGCTCCAGAGGGGAAGGTCGTGTCCCAGAGGGGAAGGTCGTGTCCCAGAGGGGAAGGTCGTGTCCCAGAGGGGAAGGTCGTGTCCCAGAGGGGAAGGTCGTGTCCCAGAGGGGAAGGTCGTGTCCCAGAGGGGAAGGTCGTGTCCCAGAGGGGAAGGTCGTGTCCCAGAGGGGAAAGTCATGCCCCAGAGGGAAAAGTCGTCTGTCTTAAATCTGTCTGTAAAGTTTCTAGAGCCCGTTGATTTCAACGGGCTTTCTACGTCTAGTCTATATATACAAAGTTGGAATATGCAAATTAGGCAAATTCTTCGACACTTTTGGGTCCCTCTATCTCCGACACCAAGCAGTCCACAATAATAAATTTGGTATCAAATTAAAGTCACAGCTTCCCCTACGGAACCTACGATGAATTTTTTTCAAAAATCCAACCGTGCCGTCAGTAATTCAAAATAAAAAAACTGACATTTTTTACATAACTCTACATACACGTTGTATCTACACATGCTACCTACATAGGTACATACGTGCTTAAAATAATTTACGTAATCAAATACCAGGAAAGTTTCATTATAGGTAATTAGTAGTTTGCTCCAAAAAGGGGGAAATTCCAAAGGGGAAAATTCAAAAGGGGAAAATTCAAAAGGGGAAAATTCAAAAGGGGAAAATTCAAATGGGGAAAATGCAAAAGGGGAAAATGCAAAAGGGGAAAATGCAAAAGGGGAAAATTCAAATGGGGAAAATGCAAAAGGGGAAAATGCAAAAGGGGAAAATGCAAAAGGGGAAAATGCAAAAGGGGGAAATTCAAAAGGGGAAAATTCAAAAGGGGAAAATTCAAAAGGGGAAAATTCAAAAGGGGAAAATTCAAAAGGGGAAAATTCAAAAGGGGAAAATTCAAAAGGGGAAAATTCAAAAGGGGAAAATTCGAAAGAGGGAAAATGAGTGCTGATGTCATAATAAACATAGTAATTATACTCTGAAGAACAGGGAGAACTGCCGGACAATCACTATTTCTATAACATTAAATATGTCTACCCGGAAGTACTTTAAAATTCATTAGATTATTGATAGAATACTAACATTTTATAATGTGGTTTCTAAGTTTTCCACCAGGACATAAGTTTCTAGAGCCCGTTGATTTCAACGGGCCTTCTCCGTCTAGTAGAAATACATGGAACATTAAGCGAACGCTAAAAGGCAATTCGAAAAGCTGATGTTTATATTTTTGATGATTGGGCATAAATGAAATCTTGTGATGATCAAATGCATACCATCTTAAAGTGCTACACTTTTGGATTGGAAAATGCGACACTATAAATACCTACGATGCTACGGTGACATGTTGACCTTGGAAGCTGTACGTGAATATTTTAAATGGTTCAAGATATCGATAATTTTGTTTATTCAAATCAAATAGAACGACTGATAACTATTACCGCAACTAAAAACTGGTACAACAAATTTCGTATATAAATACCGCCATTATTGATGCTGTCGGATAGAATTTGGATAGAAAGTTAGCTAGCTTTCTATGATCTAAGACGTTACGTCGCCACTCGAGGCAAAGAATGAACGGTGCTTTTGAACGCAAAAATTGGAAAATATATGCAAATTGGCTTTACAGATCATTTAAATATGTTAAAAACAAACAAAAACACTAAGAAACCTTCCTGAATTCGGTTAATCATTTTGTGGTTTAAATTTTGTCAGCCGTCGTCTGTGGAAACAGAAGAAAAAGGAAGCAGTGACATCGTTTCTATAGGCATATATTTTGTGTGTATTTAACAAAAAATTGCAATGAAGATAAATTCAAGGGAAATGGACTTGCAATAGTAAAGAAAGAAAGAATTGAAAATAAGTGAAAAGATCTGCAGTTTATGCAAAGGTGATTAATCTAGCAAATGTTTAGTTAACAAAATGGGGCAATTATTTGCTTTTGCTGCCTGGCGTTGTTAACTTTGGCGCAGATGCGAGAATATCATAAAAGTTCGTGTCATCAGTCATGGGTAAACTGTGTGGTGGATGTCATGTTTTATTTTTAAATTTCTTATCTCCGAATATCAGATCATGTAGGTAATTCCAACATCTCATACCACCATGTTCGATGTTTATTTGTTTACCGTTGAATTACGTTTTAATAATAAGAAACAATACACGAAATGGAAATGCCAATAAAAGTTGGTCAACATAGGTGATTGGAGACGGTGAAAATATTAGCACACTGTTGTTGAGTAATTAATTGAATTCGATAATATTTTTATTTGTGACTCTGGCAATGTTAAGTACAAAGCATGTATCATATAACCCCAAATTATTCTCGTATGCAATAATACAAATATTTTTGAAGCATGACTAATATTTACTACGACTGAAATTCGCCATTCACAAAAGAATTTGTTTATACGTGCACGGGATTTTGATAGATGATAAGCTCAAGTGATGCTTATCAATAACAAACGCCATCATAATTTGGGGACAAATAACTCGTCTGTAATTATTATTACCTGTGCATGCATATTTACCTTCTCCGGAAATGCTCGCATGTTGTAATTTGGGGACTTTTTTACTACTCATTGAATCATACGACAACAACACTTGTCATTTTTGTGTGCATAAGAAATTGTATATAAGCTCAGACTCGTCTCCATACAATTATCATTCCAATTCTCCGACAAAATCTAGCAACAACAAAATTAATCAAGAATACAAATTGTTCAACATGAAAGTTCTCGTCGTTGTACTTTTCCTGACTGCAGGCGCCTTCGCCAGAAGCGCAGTGCAAGAATCAGTTAATGCTGAGGGACCAGCTTGTCGTAAGTGACTGATTGTGGAAAAATATCGTACTTTTGTATAATTATTGCAATTAATTTAAAAACTCGGTTTCTTTAGCTCTTCCTGATCCTGTAAACGCTCCGGGACCAATTCCCATCAACATCACTCTCGAACCCTTCATCAGACTCGACGATGGAAGTGAAGTCAGCAATCTTATCGCCGAGGGTTTGTCCACTCTCCGTTACGAAATCAACGTGAATGTCTTTCTCCTCACGGCAAATTTTGAAGTCAAACTGGAACGTGCTGAAGGAAACGCCACCTACACCGCCAGCGGCCACATTGACGCCAGCCCCATCAGCGAGGAGACAATTCCCCGTGGGGACATTCAGGGATCTGGGTTCGGTAAGATTGGTGCCACTGGAGTTCATCTTAAGGGACGCGCTGCCCTTACCATTAACATTATCGGAAACAAGGTGAACGTGCGAACTCTTAATCTGGAAATCGTCAAATTCGACTCTCTTGCCGTTGACCTAGGAGCGGATATTACAATCGGAGGAGAGACTCCTGACTGGGACGAGCTCAGTGACAACGCAAAGGAAAACTTTGATCGTGATTTTGCTCAGCATAGGGCGGAACTAACGGAGAAAATCCGTGGCGTTGCGAACGGAATCATTGGGGTAATCTGATACGCACTTAAAAGTAAATTTCAATTTTCCGGATGATAATAATATTTTGCATTTTTGTAATTTGGTTTATTTTCAGCAATATACCCTCGTCGAACTCCTTAAGCTCATTGACGACCTCATCGGAGGAGGTGGAAATTGTTAAGCTGCTTATCGTTTTAAACATATTTTTTTTCGATTTGTCACAAAAAATTTGATATTTTAATGTTTACTTCGCACATGACGCTCTAGTCGTTGAAATAAAATACGAGCTTGTATTAAAATAAAATCGATTATAAATACTACATTCTTGTTTGACGATTTACTTTTCATTTTGCACCTTCCCAATCGAAAAAATCGAAGATGGTATCATTAATGGTTTTTGGGTGTCAGGTTTTGTTTTCACATTTCTTATCACATGATTATCATGTAATTCCAATTCCCCATAATTCGCCGTTTAATACCAATAAAATACTTGTGTTGGGAAGGAAGATCCGAAATGCCAATTTATAATTGACCAACGAAAGTGATAAGTGACATTTCAGACCGATGTTTTGATAAGTTAACTACAAATGGTACTTATCAAACTTATCATTTTAGAAAGTCATAATAGTTTGGGTGTAAATCAAAATTATTATGAGATATTATTATAATACATACGTATACCTCTGTGGAGATCCTCATCTTGTACAATACAATGTGGGGATTTTTCCTTACAAATCTATTCATGAACCACACAAAACAACACTTATCATTTGTCTGCAACCACGAAATAAGCAGCGTATAATTCTAGGTTTTTTGTGGTATATCAATATCATTTCAATACTCCTTCTTCACAATCAGTCCCGACTAAAATATACGAACATAATATTGTTCAAAATGAAGGTTCTTTTCGTTGTCCTTTTCCTGACTGCAGACGCTTTTGCCAGAAGCGCAGGACAACTACCGATTAATGAAACAGGACCAGCTTGTCGTAAGCAACTAAACGTATCAAATGATTTTCTTGAATAATTGTAATTGATTAATGAGCTCACTTTCTGTAGCTTTTCCTGATCCTTTGAGCGCTGAAGGGCCACTCCCAATCAACGTCTACTTTGGTCCCCTGTTCACTCTCGGCCCCGGAAGTCAAGTCAGCAACCTAATCGTCGAGGGCTTGTCCAATCTCCAATACAAAATTTACCTCCACAAATTTTTATTCGATGGTTCTTTTGAACTGACTCTCGACCGTGCCGAACTGAATGCCACGTACTACGCTTCCGGCCACATTGACGCCAGTCCTATCAGCGAGGAGACCATTCCTCGTGGTGACATCCAGGGATCCGGGTTCGCTAGGATTGCTGCCACCGGAGTTCATCTTAAAGGAGATGCAGTCTTTATCATCCTCACCATAGCACACGGGTTCAGATACCGTATTCTTAACCTTGAAACCATCAGCTTTGACTCGCTCTCCATTGACCTTGGGAATAACATCACCATCGGAGGAAATCCTGTAGACTGGACAGACTTCAGTGCAAACATTAAGGACAACTTTGACCGCGAATTTGCTCAGTACAAAACCGAATTGACGGAAATTGTCCGTGTCATTGCCAATAAATTCTTTGCTGTAAGATGAACTACACTTACAATTAACTTTAATTTCCCAGGACATACTTTTTAAAATAAATGTTTGCCTCTGTAGCATTACGAGATTTACGAGCTCATTGAGATGGTTGAGGACTTCATCGGCATTGGAGCTGGAACATGTTAAGCTGCTACTCTTTATTTAAAGAAATGGTTTTATGTTTTCAATTAATAACATTTACAGAAAATTTCATCGAAAATTTAAACTTTACTTTTCACGAACATTTGGTTCTCTATTCGTTGTAATAAAATAAGAATTGTGCATTTGATTTGTTCACTTTTTTCATGATTTTTTATAATTTGGGATTCTGAGAAATGATAAGAAAATGAGTTTGAGGTAATCGTATTTACAGTTGCAGTATTTTTAGTATTTATTTGGCAGTTTTTTCGAACAATATAAATGTATTAGAACTTATAAATAGGTACGTGCATTAAATCAGCTCTTGTGACTACTTGTGCCCATGTGTCCAAATTTTGGAAATGGCCATCCTATTTGGATTTCTATAGCGGTTCCAAATTCAGAGAGAAAAAAATACAAATGGAATCGGTATTAATTTCAAGAAGCTAATATTAGGACTCTTCACGGTATCGTTTTTTTTCAGCTAATGTCTTATAAGCCACTAAAAAAAGTTGGCTGATAATCGAAAACCGTGAAAAAAAGTTGGCTGAAAATATAATCTGAAATTCTGAAGCTTATTTGTATGTACTATTAAATGAGGGCTAACTGAATATGTATTGATAGGTATTTTTATTAAAATTTTTTGGCTAATGCGAATAATTTTTATTGCAAAGTCATGATTTTTACAACTTATTTTGTACATTTTTTTCGACAATGAATTTCCAGTTGAATGAATTAAAATAACTTATCAGTGGCAAGGACAGCGTGTAGTACAAGCTTTAGCATTTAAGTTGTATTTCATAATTGAATTGGAGATGAATGTAAGCTGATTTCTTGCTCGTGTCTGAAAGTTTCAGCATGGTTCTCATTAAGCGACCGAAAAAAAACTCACAATAACAATCAAAGTATTCGTTGAGAAAGGGATTGTGTTTCCGAAGATGCTCTCACAACTAACAGTCTTTGGGTGAGAGCATATGCGTAATTTCATTTTTGATGCGCCGTTAATAATGCTAAAACAAGTATCATTAATGATTTTTGGGTGTCATGTTTTGTTTTCACATTTCTTATCTCCGGCTATCATGTTAATTCCAATACCCCATAATTCGCCGTTTAATACCAATAAACTACTTGTGTTGGGAAGGAAGATACGAAATTCCAATTTATAATTGATCAACTCAGGTGATAAGGGACACTTCAGAGCGTGTTTTGATTTTGATAATTGTTAACTACAACTAATACTTATCATTTTGGGTACAAATCAAAATTATTACGAGTTATTATTATAATACGTATACCTCTCTGGAGACCCTCATCTTCAACAATGCAATGTGGGGATTTTTACTTATCAATTCATGAACAACACAAAACAACACCTATCATTTGTCTGCAACCACGAAATAAGTAGCGAATAATTCCGAGCTCTTTTGCTGAATATCAGTATCATTTCAATATTCCTTCACACTCTACTCCCAAATAAAATATTCCAACGTATTGTTCAAAATGAAGGCCCTCTTTGTCGTCCTATTCCTGACTGCAGGCGCTTTTTCCAGGAGCGCAGGACAACAAACGATTAATGAAACAGGACCAGCTTGTCGTAAGCAACTAAACGTATCAAGTGATTACATTTTATTGAATAATTGTAATTGATTAATGAGCTCGCTATCTATAGCTTTTCCCGATCCTTTGAGCGCTGACGGGCCACTTCCCATCAACGTCACTCTTGATCCCTTGTTCACTCTCGACGTGGGAAGCCAAGTCAGTAACCTTTTCGTCGAGGGCTTGTCCAATCTCCACTACGAAATTAGCATCAACCAACTCTACCTCAATGGTTCCTTTGAGCTGACTCTCGAACGTATCGAACTGAATGCCACGTACTACGCTTCCGGCCACATTGACGCCAGCCCCATCAGCGAGGAGACAATTCCCCGTGGTGACATCCAGGGATCCGGGTTCGGAAAGATTGCTGCCACTGGAGTGCATCTTAAAGGAGATGCAGTCTTTTTCATCCTCCTCATCGCACACGGGTTCAGATTCCGTAGTCTTAACATTGATACCATCAGCTTTGACTCCCTCTCAATCGACCTTGGAAATGACATCACCATCGGAGGAAATCCTGTAGACTGGACAGACTTCAGTGCAAACATTAAGGACAACTTTGACCGGGAATTTGCTCAGCACAAGACTGAATTGACGGATATTGTCCGTGGCATTGCCAATCAATTCTTTACTGTAAGGAACAACACTTATAATTAACTTTAATTTACAGGATGTTGCATTTAGTTGTAACGAATATTATTTGCCTTTCCAGCATTACACTGTACACCAGCTCCTTAAGATGTTAGAGGACTTCATCGGAGCTGGAGCTGGAACATGTTAAGCTGCTAATCGAAAATTTAAACTTTACTTTGTCTCGAACAATTGGCTCTATTCGTTGTAATGAAATAAAAATTTGCATTTGATTTGTTAACTTTTTTCATGATTTTTTTTTTCATTTTGGGATATGTCCTTTACAATATTTAGAAAGCATTTATGATTTTTTTTTGCGTTTGGTAAAACCAGCAACAAGTATTTCCTGTAAAATGGTAATGAAATTCCTGGAAAATTATTGTATGAATTCAAGGTAATCGTATTTACAATTATATTATTTTTAGTATTTATTTGTGCAGTATTTGCGAAACATATAAAGGTGTTAGAACTTATAAATATGTAAGTGCATTAAATCAACTCGTGAATCAACTGTCTACTTGTGCCCCTGTGGCCAAATTTTGGAAATGGTCGTCCTGGCTATTTGGATTTCTATAGGGGTTCCAAATTCAGAAAGAAAGAAGACAAATGGACAATTAATATCGGTATTAATTTCAACAAGCTAATATTGCTAACTCAAATGGTTCAAATATCCTTACCACTCATTGCATTGGTCCAGGAGCATTGTTCACCATTCCAGAATTTGATAAGTGAAGATGGTTCCTCAACTCGCGAACCTCTCGTAAAAATCGGAACTCATCATCCGAGAAAACCAAAGATTGATTTCTTTCTCCTGCAATCAAATGAAAAAGCTCGTCAATAGCCCTTTGCAAAACCAGTTTGGTTTGCTGCGGTTGTTCCGCTTTCCTGACAATCCCGTTCACATTGCTTGTTCTGTAGGCCCATCGGAATCCGTCCCTGCCCGGTCTATTTCTTCCGTGCTCTTCACAATTGACCCATTCCGGTGCAGTATAACCGTTCATTAGACTACACGCCCATCCCTTTCCACCGAGAGAACCTTTTCCAGGATTTCCCCTTTTTGCTGGACGACCATATCTCGCTTTGAAGGAGGACGCCATTGTTAAAGGATGCGGTAGTTGATTTCCAGTGGAAGGATTGGAAAGTTGCATTATCAAAACTTGTCCAGATCTGCCTGGAAATCCTCCTGCTCCGCCTATCCCTCCACCTCCACCGCTCCTTCCAGATTCTCCTGGATTTACAAACTTGTCCTTGTTCCCATCGTGAAACACTTGAACTCCAAGGGGGATCCGGTAGTCAAGGAACAATTCCGCGGGAGGCATGTCCCCCATTTGCGCATCCTTTCCGGGTGGACCTCCGTCAGCACCTGGACCACCTCCTTGACCATCTCCTCCATTTCCAGGCGTTGTGCTTATCTTAACGATACCTTGTCGGTTTCCCGTGAAATTTCCATAAATCCCCAAAAAGCTTCCTCCGTCCGAGCCCGGATTTCCTGGAAGCCCGTCCACCCCATCGCCTCCAAATTGTTCCGGAGCTGCCACTATAACTGGGGGAATATGTGATTTGCCTGCTTTCCCATTCAGCTTGATTTCCACTTCCATTTCCACAATTTCCCAAGTCGGAGCTACTATCACGAGTTCCAATTCTCTGCCCTCAGCAATTATACTTTTGTCCAGGACAATCTTTTCGGTGGCGAATATGAGGAGCTCTTTCAAATCTCCTGTGTCGCAAGGTAACAAACTGTTTCCAGAGTCTGAGTCAGATACCAAATCACTTAACTTTACTGTCTTTCCAAACGCAGTCACTTTCCTACTATTTTCTGAGCAGGTTACTCCGTCCGGAATCACTGGAGCCATCACCGCCGATGGGCAAGGACCTCCGTATTTCTCCAGAATCATATCTCCAATGACGGACCCGTTTAGCCTCCTATGAATTACAAACCTCGTTGGTTGCATTTCCGTTTCACTTTTGATTAGCTCCCGTGACAAATCCATTGCTTTTGTTAGCCTACTTGCATCCTTCAACCACTTCACCGAATTTTCTCCAAACTCCAGTACCCCATCCATTGCCAATGTTAGTACTTCATTCATTGTCTCATTTCCCTCCAGATCACCCGTCACCAAGCACAGTTGTTCATGTTCCTCCAACCGATACTCTACTCCTCCCATCGTCCACACTGCGTTTAAAATGCTGCTTTCTGAGAAAATGTTCAAAATTGGAAGCAAATTTCGCTGAATTTTAAAGGGAGGTGGAGTTGGATGTACTACTGGAGCAAATCTTGTCGCTTGGACAATCCGGGTAAGTTCTTGCTTGAAAATAGGATTCCGAAATGACTCATTTCCGCATAAATGTTGTTGTGGTTTCCATAAAAACGAAACTCGCTCATTGTTGACCGCATCTTCTATGGCTCTATTCGCACACGCCAAGAGTGCCCATGTGATGATTTCCAGTGCAGCGCTCCTATCCTCCAGAAATTCTTCGGGAGTGACATCCAGCACAACAATCGCAATACTCGCCGGAGAAAGATTAGGAATCACGCTTGTCATTTGATCAATAGTTTTGTTCAGATTGTTGCTGGAATATTTAATCAGGCTGTATTCAATGGACAGCACAACTTTTGCTCTGTCAAAATTCCCGAACAGCTCCGTAGCAAAAAGTCTCTGAAGAAAGCCTTCCTTCGTGTCACTCATTTCCGTATTCAGTTTGTATACGGGAAGTTCAATGTGACCTGATGTACCTAACGAGTTGTTTGGCAAGTGTAGCGAAAAGTAAGTGTGAGAAAAGTCTTTGCCTGACTTGTACCCAGGTGTCAGTGGCGTGTCTTGGTGCATGACTGTGTAGTAATTGAACTGTCGTTCCTGGACCATTTTAATCTTGTCTGTTTCGTTCCAAAATATCATGTTGGTCAGCAGACTACTGTGACGGGTTGACTTTTGACCTTGGCAAAGAACCAGAATCGCGTCTCGAGGAGAGGATGAATTTGCTGGAGGGATCTCTTCCAGTGTTGAAATGCCCTGGATAACAGCTTTGTAGATGTCCAAGTAGTCTGGTCCAATTTGGTCGTAGCCCGCATACCTCATCATGTCACAAGATTGACATGAGCCGATGACCAGAAACAGTAGCAGTTGAAATGAGAAAACGTTGGACTTTTTTATGGATCGGGGCATTGTGATGCCTGACAATTGTAAACACTGTAAATATAAAAGTGACAAGTTTTTTCACCAGTAACTATCTTACGAAAAGTGACCAGTGCGAATAATTTGCATGTCCTAAAATTCTCCCTTTTATATTCTAGTTGTCAGAATGAACTTTGAATGAGTGCTAATATATGCATGTGTATACAAACATATTGTTTTACGCCCTTTCCGTTTCTCGGACAAAACGTTGAAATATGTAATTTCGCCGGTACACTTGCACTTTTGCAATATTGCATCGTGCATGTGCACTGGACGACATTTTATTCATCCTCATCATATGTCATTCTGAGTCATTTTGAGACTGCATGAATGAATGAATGAAAGGTTATTGATAGAAAGGTGTCTCCTGCAGAATTGTTACAGTTACTCATAATAATCATCACGTGCACAGTAGATGTAGTGCACTCCTATCATAGTAGAGTCGTGCAATTATTTTCTTCGGTCACTGGCATACATTAATAATATCATCCATTTGTGTCTAAATGTTCCATGAACAATGTTCTTCTGAGGTGGTGGTGACATCAGCATCCGCTGTTTTTATCTTAAATTACAAATTACTTATGCCACGGATGCTTGCAACAAAGTTGGTAAAGGAAAATGAATGATGGTCATCTTCCTCAACACTCAACACCTTATCATGTCCTCTCACTTCCTAGTGCATCTGTATTTGGATCGCCGGACAATATCGAGCAATTCGCTCTTAAGTGGTTGCTAATTTTAGACATGTCTTGTATTGTTATTTGGCAAAAACGTTGATAATAAACTAACCGACGAAATTAATAGCAGGAGGCAGCTAGGCAAAGTCAGATAAGAAAGGAATAGATGCCATTCCACTCTTCACAAGTGGATTGTTAGGGAAATGTCATACTTTTAAATCGAAAGATCTGTCGTACAAAAATTTGCTTAAAACAGGATTATAATAGATCAACTTTTTCAGTGAAAATGTATAAAACAAACTATAAAGAAATCCGAAGCGCATTTGCGTATATTTTTGCAGAATCAACAACAACTGCATTTTTTGCATTCTAGTAGATGGTGATGATGATTATAGTACTCATTTGGGAGCTGGATTCTTTAGGATTAAAAGTCAAGATTTCCTTACCACAACTTGTGTGTATCAGGTTTAATGTATGTTTATACCATCCCATTCGAACATAAATTTTAATTCAATTACCAGCAAGTGAAATATATACCTGCTTAAAACTTGCCTTATGAGTGAAATGAGATGTGATGAATTGCATCGTAGGTTGAAATAGACAAATTATCATAATTGCATTACATAAAATTAGCATTTTACAAAGTTGAGATGCTCAAGAAAATGATAAATACGTGTTTGGTTTGGCTAGCTTATTGTTATGAGAAGTTATTTTGGTAAAAAATGGAGCAGATGGCTAATACTTTTTATGGACCACCTCTGTGAGTCATCCACATTCCTCATCAGTTTTCACAGGCGACCGACAATCCATCTTATTTTTAGCTCAAATAAATTTTCTCGTATCCGTTTATGTAATTATTTACACTATTCTTTACATTAAATGCAGCTAAATTTGGAATTCTATACTGCTTAATCTGAACTATTCTTAAATTGATAACCCGCTCGTGGCCCGATTTTATGTTCAGTGAATACATTTTCATTAATACATCGACAACGAAATGCTTAATTAAGCCATTTCAATATTCATATTGACCACTTATTTTCGCATGTAAAATGAAAGGAAGAATTTGGGTTGCAATTGCAAACCATTAGAGTAGCCCGCAATTATCTTTTTCAACAGTTGAATAAATGAATGCTATAAAAATCCCATAACGTTTGACAAACTAATCAAACATTTATTAATATTATTATTTGCATTCTGCCAATTTAATTGCAATACGCAATACGCAATTCCTCAACTCACTAATTGTCATGATCTTCGTCAAATGCCATTAGGCCAAGCAGTGGCATCTTCACTTTTTACATGGATTTTCAATCATAAAAACAGGTCGAACGATGATTATTTGTGTAAAAATATTGTATATTATTTTTTGCGCTGGGCTACATACCAATGAATCGATTACATTTACATTACAGATAGCTTTATAGCTTTCCATTACCAAATTTCTCACGATTATCGAGTATGTATATGATCATTTCTTATTTCTACTGTGTTAACTTAAAAAATTCTATTTATTCACGACAAAAAATGTACGTGCGTTCGTCCTTACGGCAGCCAAAACGTGCTTGGACTTCTTTAATGCAACTTGATGGAATATAAGGAGGCTTGTCACGTAAGTAAGTGGATGAAATGTGGGAGTTATAACAATTACCGAATTACTTAGCTCACATTTGAAACTGACTACTGGGCGCTAGAATCATCATTTTTTATTTCTCCATCAATGACTCAAATCAATCTTTTGCTCTGTTTAGGATGTAAATGAGCAGAAAATGGTAATTACAAGGTAGGTGTGTGAAATCTTTGCGCAGCAGCAGGTGAGAAAGAAGACGATCTCCAAGTTCCGTCTTGGTTGCTGTAAGTTTTCATGAGAAAAAGTACAGCCGTAAAAAACCAAAATGCATCTCTCGACTCGACTATAATACTCTGTTGTTTTGCTTGTCTGTTTTGTGCGAACGATAGTATTGACCATCTCGATATACGATGATCTCGATTGTGCAGTGAAGTGAATGCTTCTCTTCTACTAAACTGCTTGCTCATTCTTTTCTGGCTTTCCTTCAGTTGCAAAAAAGTTTCTGAAGGAGACGGACCTCGCGAGCGAATTTTTCACGCAGCTTATCTCGGTGATCTGATCAGAAATGCTTACATAGTGTAAGCAAAGTAGAATGTAGTAGCTGAGTAGCTATAACATCAGATAAGCAGGATTATAATATTTTCTGTTTACCGAAGCACTCCTTCTTTTTTTCTACTCATTTTCTTGGAAATATATACATATTATTGTGCATAAAGTGTCATCGAGCTTGTTCGTTGGCTTGTCATTACATGACTTGTCCTTGTTCACCTGTCACACAATCTGCTTGTGAGAAAGAGAGTCAACGCCAAAAAAGAAACGTTGACAAATTTGTTATGTCGCTGACCGTCATGGGAAAAGAAAAGGTCAATTCGTCACAAGTGACAAGATGTGTATCTGAATATATTATATCACCATAAAAAATGTTTTGCGACGAGATTTACATTGTGAAGTGAATGGACCAGAGTCCGAGGAGACCTTGAAAATTTCTCACGCAACTCCAGTTTATATTATATCCAGCATAAAATAATTATATCTGAGTCATCAATTCAATTCAACAGTGTAAACTGTTGTGTGGATTGTGTGGAAACTACATTGCTCCTCCTCTCTAACTGTCCGTGTTTTAGCAAGTGGAGATTGGAGATAATGGGGCACGTTAAGAGGTGCAGAACAGCATAATCTAAAATAAATATTATTTTTTATAGTGCATAGCAATAATGTTTGCATGTGAACATGATTGTATATTATTTAATCATTTTTTTGGAAATAAAGTATATAAAGGAGTGTCTTGTTTGAGTAAAAGTAAAGTATATGTAATTTAAGCACAAGCGGTTGATAATATTGACGTGAGTTATCGATTGCGTAATTCCTGTAATTTGTGTAATGCATCGGTGTGAGTTAAATATTTATACTACTGATCAAACTCTACAAAAGCGTAAGCACTAGTTGGTATAGTGGATTGTGGTTTATTGCTGTGACCAATATCAAAATTTTGTTATCAGGAAATGTACAGCATGCCACATTAATAAAATATATTGTACGAATGGATTTTACGTGTAGCTGTCTATCAGGCAGAAAAAGACTGTTACCGTCTCATGGACAAGTAGTGGTTTTCTTTTCTTTCTGGAATTCAGTTCTGATGTAGTTACCGCTAGACAAGTTGTGTAAACTGTGTAGTGTGCTGTGAGCATAGAAATACTAAAGAAAACTAAAAAGCTGTCAAGTTTCCAAGAAAGTGATATTTTGTTTCCAAAATGGCTGCAATGCTGAAATATAGCGGGGGCTGTCACTGTGGCGACATAAAGTTTGAGGTGCTGGCTCCACGGGAGCTTCGTGTTGTAGATTGCAAGTTAGTTTTCTTAATTAAAGTAAATTAGCTCCTCCAAAAATTGGATTCTTTTGGTTCATATTTTCAATTTGTATTCATTTTCTGGTGCATTTTTTAGTTGCTCGGTATGTGTCAAGAAGCAAAACAGGCACTTTATCGTTCCCTCATCCAACTTCAAGCTGGTCACTGGTCACACCAAACTGACCACTTATACATTTAACACGCATCAAGCTAAGCACATGTTCTGTTCCCGGTGCGGTGTCCAGAGTTTCTACATTCCCAGATCCAATCCTGACGGAATGGGTATGAATTCAAAAAAAATCTGTAATCTCGCTCATAAAAATATTAAGTCATTCATCGACATTAAAAACTCAATTGTGTGTTAAAATATTTAGCCATCATGCCCCATTGTGTGGATAGTCCGCTTCCACTAAACATTAAGATGGACACGTTTGATGGTCAACACTGGGAGGAAGCCATCAAAAAGAGTAGCATTCGCGAGAGATCCCAGCACTGAACCATACAATTCTATTTAAATTCATCTATAAAAATATTTTATTTTTTTTGTGATAATTGTGTTCAAAAATATATTTTAGCATGTAGTAATAGAATTACCAGATACACTGATGGCCAGCAAAAAAATATAATTGACAAGCAAAATGCAATAAAAATATTCTTACATATTAATCAAAATATAAAATTTTTTGTCATTAATTGCTGCACATTTAATTGTATTACGCAATACCCCTCGCCTCGCGACTCTCGTTACTTTCATGATTATCAATTCGATTATTCCGTCGAGTGTCATCTTCATTTTTTACATGGTTTTTCAATCGTCGTAAATGCAAGTGATTAATGATGATGCAATGTAAATGATTCGTTTTTTAACTATTTGCTATCCCGTTACATTTTTTTCTGTAGAAGAATAACCATCAAAATTCTCACGAGCGTATTTTACCAAGTAACCACAAATTTTACAGACAAAAAAATTCCTCTTGCTTTTCGTCCTGTTTTTTCTCTTCTATTTATTCACGACGGAGCAAGTGGAGAACGTGCTTGGACTCATTTAATGGCACATTATATAAATTTTGCTACAACATCAACAGCACTCATTGCAGTTGTTGTTGCTGTTGTTGCGTGTGGATAATGATAATACGACCAAGAAGATTGTTTTGTGATGATGGCGATAAAAAATTACAAGCACATTATTTTCTGGCAGTTTGGTGACAGGCCGTGAATGGGGAATTGATTGATGATTTGAAAGAGTCAGAGAGGAGACACGAAAGAATCAATTTTTCAATCTTTTTTTTTTGTTTTCGGTCCGTTTCATTTCATTCAGGCGCAAATAAAAACGATTCAATGTAATTGGCTGATTGTTTTAAGCATTTTGTGATGTGCATTTGAAATTGAAAATTATTCGAAAATTTTGGGCATTTTAAATTGAAAGATTTTTTCAGACATTTTCAAAAGTGTATAGTGGGCTGGTTTGCCGAAATTTTTTCTTGAGCTAAAAAAATAAATGAAGAAGAACATGTACAATGATTACTGATCTGCTATGAAATTGGCTCTTCTTCTTTTATAAAAAAAGATTAAGCAGCCACCCACATGCAAAAGAAAACAAACAAAGATTATCAGTAAAAAATGCCATTACAAAGGTTTCTGGCCGATTTCATATTGTGAAATTAATTCCATACAAAATAACATTTATTTATCGTTTAAGAGCTCACAATAATAAACGCACTAAAAGCATTCCAATTTCAACTATCAGTAGTAGACCTCCCATCTTAATCAATCATCTCTTTCTTCACTAATGAATCGTGTAATTAACGTATTCAGGAATTCACTGAAAAGAATTGAAAATCATTCAGCAGCATCAACACAAAAGGTACAAAATGTATTTGATATTTTATGCCTCTTCTTGTGTGAGTCAGCTTGATTGTATGTATTGAAAATGAAGCCTCCCTCAGTCATCGCTGCTGTTGAAGACAAAGATAAGAGGATACACACAGGTAAGCAAGTGAATGGGCATAATCTCTCGATTTGCTTCTTTATCGTGTGTCTTTCGGCAGTGGAAAAAGGATTTCAACTTCAAGCGAGCCAGACGATGGACCAATGGACCACACGACAAGGTTCAGCATCTTCACGAGAATCCACTTAGGCAGTGAAGTATAATTTTATAATCGCTTTATCGTCAAGTTGAAAACGAAGAAGAAACAGTAGCAAAATCAGATATGCATGAATAGATGTAATCACTGAATACAATCTACAATTTTTATACAGCTCGACAAAGCTTATTCTTATTTGTGTTGGGTTTTCTGCAGAAACATGGAATTTGTCATTTGAGAATGTTTGCCGGCAAGTAATTACATGACTTGTACTTGTTCACCAGTCAAGTGCCTTTACTGCTGCTGTCAAGCAAGCCAAGAAAGAAGAAAAGAAGTCCAGGCAGAAGAAAAGTTGTCAAATTGCTTGTCTCGCTCCTTCTGAGCATGCATAAAATATAAAATATATAGAAAAACCAAAGTGGATTTCACTTGATTTTAAATATACCAGTATATCCCTATCCGTTATAAGGTTGACTCAGCGGAAGGAATTGGATGGAACCAAACACCAAAGTCCAAAAGAAATGTATATTTTTTTGCTAAAAACACTGAAACGTCAAAAGTAGCGTAGACATGTAGGTACATAAAATGGTTGAGCTAGTCTTGGTAACTCTGTTTTGCTGGGAGAGTGTGCAGAGACCTTGAATATTTCTCACGAATTCTGGCTATACCTCATACTTGCACCTAATCCAGTATAATTGTTCATGGATACTGCAATTATATCGTAATCATGCGTGTTGCAAAAAGGTGCGAATAGCGAGAATCATCATAACAAATTAAACACAGTCAATAGAAATGATATGATATTTTGCAACGAACGTGATTTCATGGATTTATGTTTGGTTTATCCATCAACATCATGCGACAATGTTTTATGATGCAGAAATTCTTCCGAAAAAACAATGCGTACAAGATCCGCCTTTTCATTTTCACGAAAACTCGATAATCGTCATATCATGACCGCTCATTATTTTGCACAAGAAACAGATACGCCGTTCGGGTAAGTAACATGACACGATAGAATGGTGTTCATTTTCTCGCCAACTCACCTAGCACAATTATTATTTCTCGATTAGAATCACGTGTGGTGATTCTATCCATTTAAAAGACTGACATAAAAATGCAATACAACAAATTTAATTGCAGTGCACAAATCCTCACCGGATTTCCAATTGTTTTAGTGTCATCTTCATTTCAATGACAAGGCTTTTGAAATGTTGAAATGGATAGCAATCGCTATACATTTTGTACCTGTCCGGTCAAACCAAATTGCGTTACAATTTTTAAGCAAGCAGCCGCCGATTCAACTTTTCGTTTTTTCTTTTCACTTCACACGAACGTGCTTTGCTCGCAAAAACCCGAAGCTGGGAACGTGTTTGGTGGATGCATCTAATGGCATTTTTTATGTACCGGCCACTTTTTGAGTGTGGATAATGGGCAGCAGACTGTTAATGAGGATAAAAAATTAAAAGCACATTGTTTCTGTCGGATTTGTTGAAGGACTTTGCATGAATAATTGATGGATGACTTGTTGCTCCCCGAGAAAATGTACCTTTTCCTGTTATGTGGCATGTTGGTGGAGAAACTGGTTAAGTCAAGATTTCTACAAGCTTGTATTAAAAATTATCGTTTCAGACAACATGCAACGTCATTTTTATGTCCACTCGATTGAAAGTAAAAATGCAAATGAATGTCAAAGTCTGAAAATATTGAGAAACAATTCGAGAAATCTTAGAAGATGGCTTATGCAACCAAATGGCAGGTTTTCTAAGAAAGCAATAAATCTTAAATTGAATCCGAGTTTGCCGGAACACTTGATTAGTCATCATGCCCATGCATCGTCCTTGCCTCAACAGCAAAATAAACGTTGACAAATTCCAAACAAGGAAAGCCCAGTAGGTAGATGATTGCAAAAAACCGTGGCGCTATACACGTCTTGTGAAAATTCAAGAGAAATATAAACTCACGGCATGTGTTCACAAAAAATCAGCCTTTGTCAAAGTCCAGGGAATGAAAAATGACTGTGCAAAGTACGGCTCTCGCATTATCCCGTCAAATTTCACACGTCTTAACGAGACACGCACTCAGTTCATGGTCCATAGTCCATTCTTCTACCCCGGCATGATTACGACTGCAACTTAATTGCATCTCTGCAAAAATTTTATACAAATAAATAGACGTGAGAATCGGGGGGATTTAAACAGAAGTCAACTGCTCGTCACTGACAAAGGATTAACATTTTTGTGCATTGTTCCAAAGTTGGATTGTTGTTCAGTTTTCTGTAGTAAAAATGACAGCGATATTAAAATACAAGGGTGGTTGCCACTGTGGCAACGTGGTTTTTGAGGTGGTAGCGCCTAGGAAGTTAACCGTGATGGAGTGCAAGTAAGTAAATAATGCTACGCAAATATTTGTAATTTCAAAAATAAAAGTTATCTTTGAACATTGTAAGTAAACTTGTTTTTTTTCTATTGTAGTTGTTCTGTCTGTATGAAGAAACAAAGCCGACATTTCATTGTGCCCTCGTCAAACTTCAAGCTGGTCAGTGGCCACACGTCCCTCACAACTTACACTTTTGGCACACACCAAGCTAAGCACATGTTTTGCTCCACGTGTGGAGTACAGAGCTTCCACATTCCACAAACCAATCCAGACAAAATAGGTACCTAGTGTAAAATATCTTATCAGTAATTAGTTGTTTAGCCAACAATAACTAAATTATTATGACAAAATTATCTAGTAGGTATATAATTATGTTTCGTTGTTTCTCTGTTAGCAATCATGCCCCATTGTTTGGACGATCCACTCTCCCTCAATTTTCGTGTAGAAAGTTTGGACGGGCAGAGTTCCGAGGTCGGTTTGAAAAAGCCAAAAAAGACGACCAAGTGCAAACGACGCTGCCATAAAATGCAAGTGGTCACGCATTTGTAAAAATTAGCGATTCTTTTTGTGTTCTACGTAGTTGAAATAATATTTTCTATAATACCCAATTGTAGAATAAATGTATGGTATGTCATATTATGATGTAAAAATAAAAGTATCTCTTTAGGAGACGGAATAAGATGCCGAATGTTGTTATGGGGTGGCCTGAGAATCTTGTACGCAGATTATGAAGACATTTTGAACAAATCTGACATTTTTTGTCCTCTGGTTATTGCACCAACGTCACATGTTTTTGCGTGTCATAATCTCCAAAAAAACCACATGAATGAAGATGAACCAAGTGCGCAGACTACGCTGAACCATGTCAAACGTGATAAATTGGCTGGCTGGTAATGGGAGCCATGCATTTTTCTCACTACTTCTCACCCGGAGCGAATTTACCTGGTGAGGTCTCCTGCCAATTCCTGCGTCTTCATCATTTCATCATTATATCTTTTGCACAATCATGTTAATTTGAGCACTCATCCATTCATCTCTCATTACCTCCTGTGAAGAGTGTAGATTTATAGGAGTGGCACAAGCAGCAACAACAACGGCAGTGCAGTGCAGTGAAGTTGGTACTAGTGTGCGGATTATTTTACATTTTACACGGTGGAAAAATGGGAGGGTGCATGAGGATGCAGAAAAAAATTGAAGGCAATTTATTAAATGACGTGAGCCACGCAATTTAGACACTTGTTTAAAGTACATTGCCAAAAAAATAATAGGGTATTGAGTATGTAAAATGCAAATCTCAAGACAGGTACATATGCGAAACAAAATCCTCTCTGGAGGCTATATGAGAAATGGGTTGGAACTTTTGGAGATATTAGCAGCGGTATTTGACCGCCCAATACAGTTCATTAAAGTTAATTTTTTGAGCTGTTGTTGTACTTTCTATATTTCTGAAAACTTGGATAAGCACGATTTTATCGGAAAGAATTCACGGAATGCTTCCATTTTATTTCTCGTTGACATTGATTTTAAAAGCAGTTGAAAAAATGTCGCATGGGCTATTCTACATTTTTATGTATTTCTACTACTATTCCATTCACGACCCGTGCGTGCGTGTGTACTGCGTACGTAAATGTGCGTACAATCAATTCAAGCAATTGAGGACGTGCTTGGACTTGATTAAAATAATCCTATTAGCCGTATGTATGAGTTTACTACGTGAGAATGATGAGAGGTGGCAAATGACGATAAAAAATTGTGGACGCATGGCTCTCGTCGAGTTTGGTGACGCGACTGGAATTGAGAAATGACTATTAAGAATGGGATGACCTAAGAAGTAGAAATGACTATGACAGGTCGCTAACTGGTAAGGAGAAAAGGGGCTGACGGTTTCCTCGATGAGCACGATAGACGGTCCAACGGTTTTTACAATCACAGTAATATGTTATGTTATAGTTCATTTATGTAGCTATTAAGAACAGCATTTATCATGTACCAAAGCATTTCATGGACTTTGTAATAAATTTATACATTTATATTATGTATGTTGACTGTCGTTTGTATTGGAAATGGTGACGATGATAAAGCGAACCGTTTTAAAGTATCTCTATTCCGCTGCACTGACTGACTCATAAAAGCTCATAACTGCAGTGGAAGATGCTGCATTGGTTAGCACGTATACGCTAAATCGTAAAGATTACGTAACTGCTCTTTCTCCATCACCGCCATAAATTAAACATGTCGAGCAATTCAAATATAACAACATTGTGCTTTCTATATTTTTCATGATTCATGGTCCCGAAGTCTAAGAACTAAACTCATTCCATATTATTCTGTACAAGTGAAAGGTTGGCTGAGATTTTATTTATTAGACTGCTTCCATGTCAATATTTGTAACATCAATACCACCACCATCTTTCTTTCGCGGATCTGATAAAAAACGGTGATCTCTGGTTCTGGTTGCAGAAAAAGCAATACACGTTTAGTTTCTCATTTTGTAAATACATTCATTTGTATTTATTACTTCTCCGTCAGGAGTAGAACTGTTTAATTTCAAGACTATCGTTTCCTTCAACAACAAAACAAAACAAAAACGCTCTAAACTAAACAAACGCTTACGTATGTATGTATACATTACTGTGTGCATGAATTGACGTAAATGCATTATTCAAGCTGGAACTGGATGCACCATAAATATAACTAACCGCAACCAATATAATCATCGTTTATAATATTTGTAAGTTCAGCTAGACGCAGACATGCATAGGTGGTCAGTGGTCAAACAAAAATGGCCGATGTGTTTGTATGTGTCATATTTTCATTCTTTACAGTAGCATACAATACTAGTTATAATAGCCAGCGTTTAATAATATTTGTTTACTCACAATGAGTAGCCATCATTCCCCTTTGTCTACTAATGAATCTTCTTGGATTTGTATAGGTATGTAAATTTTCACTCTTGACTGCATTGAAAAACAACACAAAGGAATATAAGATTGGATAACAAAAAGCTGTATTCTGCATTGTGTGCGGCTATGTTGCTCCTCTTCGACTAAAGAAGTTTTGCCTTTTCATTGTTACTGTTTTTTATGTCATGACAACTGTATACAAAGTTTTAACCACAACTACTACTGATGATGATTGCGATTTGCGATAAGATGGTGAAGTCAAAAGATTGAAATATTCGCAATAAATGTTGTGAAGAAGATGGGCATCTCCAATATCGATAAACGTCTTTACAAAACTGCAAATTATTATAAATTCTGCTGGTAATCGTAAATACTTATCTCGACAAATTCATCAGAAAGTGAAGCAAAAGAAGTAGCAAAATCAGATAAGAAGGATTACAAGAATAAAGTATTTTATAGCTGGGAATTGGCACTCCTACACCGCATGATTTTCTGGCGAATATTGCAAACGTCATTTCAGTGACATTTGAGGATATCTAGTCATTGTTAGGCTTGTAAGTCCTTGTTATCCTGTCACGTCAAATCGAAACACACAAGAAAAGTTGACAAATTACTTGTTCCACTGGCGATTATAATGGGAAAGCCCAAAACTTGCTGTCGGATACGAAGAACAAATTGCAGCTTGTATTTTGATATGTGACTAATTGTTGTATCAAGTAATTTGTTATTATTATTACCTACCTAAATACCACATTCATGTCACTTTTGTGGTAGCATAAAATACGGCGTACCATGAATAATGCGTTTCATTATCCAGAAACTATGTCGGTATTATAAAGTATGACGTGTGACGTAGCGCAATTAGGTCTCGAGAATTTCATCTATGAAATGTGACAGTTTTGGGGTAAATGGGAACTCCGGATAGCACTCTAGCCACATTATTTCTTCAATTGCAAGGTAAATTGAGAATATAAGATGAAGCAATAAAAAGTAATCGCGTTCGTGGTGACAGGTCTAAGTACTAAAATACCTACTTAAGACTCGTTTGTGATGCAAATTATGTTTACACTTTTTTAGAGAATACAGATAGATATATTCAACTCTCAGAATAAATCAAGCCTTTTCTTAACGAGCCTCTTAGAAGCAAGCGAGCTTCTTGTTCAATAGGTCATTACTATTGCTGTTTGTGTGCTCACCCAAAAATACTTTCGTTGAAGTGTGTGGAGCCGTTACCGGTCTTTTGCCGGTACGGACTTTTGCAGGTATGGGTCATTTTGCCTGTAAGCCAGTTTGCCTGTAGGCCCATTTGCGGGTATGCCAGTTTGCCGGTATGCACCTTTGCCTGTATGTTAGTTTGCCGGTACTCCATTTTGCCTGTATGGCCATTTGCCTGTATGGATGTATAATTTACAACTAGCTTCTAATAATTCCGCAGGACTGCTACACACCATATAAGAACAACTCTAGCTAGCTTGCAATGCAAACAACTGCAGTATATTTATATTAATGAGCATTCATTGTTCAGAATTAGACTCTTGCTCTGAATAATATATACAACAATTTGATTTAATTGACTTTCTGCTACGATTCCCAATTCATGAATACATAGGCAGTTAGTGCAAATAACTCTTTTTCATGTAAATCACTGCATTTTGCTGACCGTTGATAATTTTGAATGTTAGACGCTACGTTTCAAATTATCAGACCCGCTACCAAATTTACCATGTTAAAATTCTTTTACGTTAATATTCACGACATTCTTACTTATTTTCTCCAACAAGTACTGGATATTTAATATTATGACCATAGATTTTGCACAGAGCTTCCGTAGCACGTTGTGAATGCGAGTACCAAATTTATTTATCGCGTATTACTTTTATCGTGATAGAATGCAATTATATTATTACCGACATGTACTTAATAAATGTAGGATGTCGTATAAGCATTCTGACTCGAATGTGGTTACGACGCTAGTTGAAACTATATAAGTATATAACAAAGAAAATTTGCATTGAAATAATTGTCCCCATAACTTTGTCGCTTTTGACCCCATAAGTTAAACCTTTATATATGATTAAATGGCAACACACTACATGGTGGATTTGCTAAATTCTGAAATACTAGATTACCTGATTAATTATCCTAGGTGGAGTCAATAAGGTAAAGATAATCCCCTTAATCGCTGCGTGAAACTGCGTATCTACTCAGTACAACATCCGTCCAGGAAAACGACATTGGCGAACTGAATTTTACATATGCCTTGCACTATCAAACTACAAATTTATTGAAAGGGTGTATTGCAGTCCTGCGGAATTATTAGAAGCTAGTTGTAAATTATACATCCATACAGGCAAATGGCCATACAGGCAAACTGGAGTACCAGCAAACTAACATACAGGCAAAGGTACATACCGGCAAACTGGCATACCCGCAAATGAACCTACAGGCAAACTGGCTTACAGGCAAAATGACCCATACCTGCAAAGGGCCATACCGGCAAAAGACCTAGATCCGTGTGGAGCCGATGAATGCTAAGTTCTTCACTAATAGCTAGTACCTAATTATGGACACAAGTTCATCTCGCTTTGCATTGACAGAAACAACGCAGAAGCCCAAAATCGAGACTTCTGTATATGATTTTGTACATTCTACAAAATAAAATAAATCTCAGCTCAAGCTTGTTCATTCATAAATTATACTGCTCATCAAGTCATCAATCTGCCGCAAACAAGCACAGGGATCAGTTTAGTGAACTTTCTACTCAACATAGCCATTAATTATAATCAGAGGTGTTTTCACCGCCGAACGAGACACCAAGCAAAAAGATTTCCTTTTACTCTTGTCTATCGCAA